>JAODOY010040010.1:0-19074 GCA_025399855.1 Forbesichthys papilliferus
AATATTATTTTCAGCAGACTGTGTTTTTCTATTTTTGTGACTTAGATGAAGTTCAGAGCACATTTTATGACCAATTCTTGCAAAACTCCACGTAATCCCAAGGGGTTCACATACTTTTTCTTGCAACTGTATGGGGCTGAACTACACTCCAGTTGCACAATTGAGCATGCATTATTTATGATGGCGTGATGTCGGCAGTAAATGGGTCTATATGAATGTGCTTGTTCAAAACACGTTTTAGTAATTTAATTAAATTTAATTAAAAAAGTTATCGAGGCTGACGAGAACCTTGTCTAGTTTATTAATGTGGGGTGAGAGGCTTTGTGCATTTCCCCTGCCTGCCCCTCTGTTCGGGCTGCAGTTCAGCTGCTGAGAAAATTCTTTTGAGAAAGTATGTTTTCCCAAAGCTCCAATTGTATTCCCTCATGCAGAAATATCTTTCTGAGAAGTCTATCTTTTCTTTCCTTATCTTATTATTTTAGATGTATATCTTGTGGCTGGAGCCTTACCTTAGTTAATTTATTGCGTGTGGTAGAATCTGACTCCACTTACTGATGAGTTAGCAGTTGTAACATGTTAGTTGAATAGGAAAGACATGTTAATGTCAGTGCTCTTCTTGTCCTCTTTCCACAGTCCAGTCTCACAACGTTTGCAGAAAGCTTACAAGAGATGATCAACTATCACACGGTAAGACACATGTGAAACCGGATGTGTTGGTAGTTGTAGGATAACAAAACGCAGCTGAGCAGATGGTCTGGAACAGCCCTGGCTGTCTGGACTATACCGGACATTGTCTCATAGTAAATAAGGAATGCTCTTCCATTCCTCCATGAATTATATTCATCTTTTATTTATGTAATGTATTAAATATCTGTGTTAACAGAGACAACTCTCAAATGGTTTTATGATTTTTGTGACACACAAAAAAATCCAACCAAGATGTAAAGATAATGTAGACCCATTACATGAAGTTAATTTAATTTGTCATTATATTAATGTGGCAGATTCTTAAGTGGGTTTTACTACTTGCTTACGACGTGGTTATCACCTTGGAGACCCTTGAAATAAAACAAGCTACTACTAATAATTCTGGTGCTGGTCTTTTCTTCACTCTTCCTAAACCCTTGAACCTTACAATGGATCAACAATATCCCATATACATTCATTATTTGGAGTGATATTCTGCCATAAAACTCCCCAGATCTGCAAAGGTTTAGGGAACATTACAAAGAGGTGACAGCACTGCTATGATGGTGGAACTGTGAAGACAAAAGAGTGGAAAAAAACAGTGATGATGATGATTACTTATTTTCTGGTGCTTTTGTCATTGCATGCACTACTAGATAGAACATGTGATCTATGCCTGCGGAACATAACTGGTGCTCTCATCACATGTTTCTTCATCTGCATGCAGCATAGGAATGGCTGGTATTTTATGTATTTATATATTTTTATTTTTTTAATTAAATTGGATTCATTTTTTTAAATAATCAGTAATACATCTTACAGAATAGGTCGGCCTATTTGATGATAGCTGGAATTATCCAGCCGAAAAATAGAAATTATCTCTGTGTGTTTTGGAATACACAGTATATATGGACAATGGTGAAATTGCTATTCTGGAGTGTGGATTCATTCTGGAGAATGACTGATATGTGAACTCCAACAAAACAAAGACACTAGTGTCATAAGGTGTGCCGTCACAAGCTCCGCCCCCCAAATTGAACATGCATTGCCAAGGCTAGTATAGTGTTGTGTGGTGCTTAGCCAGACTCAACGCAATCCCTAAATGCAATCTCTTAGCATTCCTAGGTCAATCCAAGGTTTAGTCCCCATTATGTGAGGAGGAGACATTCCTCTTAGAATGTAGAATATTTAAGATCCTCGTTAAGTACGCATTTCAGTTGTATTATAACTAACATGTGCAAATGACATATGGAAATGGTTCCATTACATTCCAGTGGAGCCACAAGGTTAGTCTGAAAATGCAACATTACTCTCACCCTTATTCCCCTATGTTCCTCCTGGATTACTAATCCAAAACCCTCAAGGAGCCACTGGCTGGAGCCTCAGACTGTGACTCAACAGCAGAAACTGCAGCTGCCGGCCACATCAGCTGACTATCCAGTGCGACTGCTAGCTAGGTTTTTACCGCAGTGTTCTTCTGGCATATGATCTACTGAAGCACAGTGTTCAATCTGTCTGTCTGACACACAGAGGAGCCCATCCCAACTACGCAGCCCATATATTTCTATATGACTGAAACCCCATTTGATTTGGTCGATGTATGCCGCTTAATAGGAGTATGATTCACTAGCGGGAATAAGCATATTATGTCATTATTCTGCTGTTCTTTACAAGGGGAATTTACAAAGTCAGTAATTTTGTGTAAATTTAGCTACATTCAAGCATTACTTCTGCTGAATTGCACCATGGGAAGTAAGGATAAAAAAAACACTAGAACGCTGACTTGTAGAACACCAAAACTGTGACTTGTTGAGTAAGGCTCTGCTTTGAGAAAATAACTAATCAGTCCTTATTTCTCCACAGATATTATTTGATCAGGCCCAGAGATCAATCAAAACCCAACTTCAAACGTTCGTCAAGGAGTAAGTATCGACCAAGCAAAGGTTTTAAAGAGCCAGGAATATCTCTGGGTTACTTAATTGTCTTTTCTGTTCTCCTATGTGTAGGAATGAACAAAACACATCTCTATTTTAAAGGGTTTTATCCAGAGAAAGGGTGGGGTTGACCCCGTTGGCTATGGATGATGCAGGGTTTCATGAACAATGAACTGCTGTTAGGGGATTGGACAGTGGGTTAATGGGCTTTGCGATCAAAACTAGTAGTGGGCTTCATTGGCAATATAGCCATAATATGTTTAATGTGGCGAGCAACGTGTAGCAAAAACAATTGAGAACAAATGTTTAGAGGAAAAAAAAAACTGCAATGGTATTATGGATCTTTAACACAATTAAAAGTTAAAAACAAAGTGTTAAAAACAATATCACACTTACTCTACCTCAACCCACTCTACCCAAAACCACTTTAACATATGAGGCCATTTAACTGCAAATACAAATATGAATCTTACATGCAACACAAATCACACATGAACACAATGAATTCTGGGAAAGTAGGGCGGTGGCACTGCCAGAACAACGAGTGAGTGAAAAGCGCTGGTATTCTTTGCAGGCTCAGGCAAGGGCAGAGATTGAAATGCCACAGGTAATAGGACATTAACCCAATGACTTTCAACTACACTAGATCACAATGTTATATTCTCTGTTTTTAGCCTACAGTACACCGACAATAACATGTACATGTGTTTATACTTGTATGTTATGTACTATTATTAAAATATCGCATTTATTGCAAGGAATCAAAGAAAGCCACCGTGCTATAGATGCTGTTCTTTTTAAGGGCTCTCCTGTATACCCTTTTTCCAACTATGTTTGGTTATTTAACTGACACTTGTAGTTTTTTATAAAGGCACATTTACTTGTTGTTGTAACATTTTGTCAGATCAAATGCGGAGACGCTCATATTTATACCTTTCCTGGACATATTTTTGTATGTTCTTGGATAACAGACTTCCTTTTACAATCAGATTGTTAAATGAATAATGGAAATGTCTCATTTGCCCTTGGTCAAAGGAATTGCTGGAATCTTTCCCAGATTTTTCCTAAACTATTTTTATCCTTCTGCAGAAGAGGCAGAAGCATCGTCGTGGAAATTGCTGCATCATTTATTATTTCTGAAATATTCACTAATAATTAATGCAATGCACAATGCTTCAATAAAGTTGAAGCATTAAAGGGTGTTTGTAAAATAAAGGGTGTTTGCCATGTGGTGTTAAATCCAGTACCTACAGTACTTCACCACGTTCAGGCTAATGAGTGCGATGCCCCTCCCTCTCTCTTTCCAGGGACCTGCGGAGGTTCAAAGATGCCAAGAAGCAGTTTGACAAGGTGAGCGAGGAGAAAGAGGCGGCGCTGACTAAGAATGCCCAGGCTCCACGCAACAAACAGCACGAGGTCGAGGAGGCCACCAGCATCCTCACCGCCACACGCAAGTGCTTCCGTCACATCGCCCTCGACTATGTCTTACAGGTATCTACACCCAAGCTGCAACATGTAATCTAAAGGCTTATACATATGGATCACTGTCTGTTATCCAGACACCAGACATGAAACCACACATGTCTTCGGTCTGTCTGAAGTGAGCGATGTCGCTAGAATTGAGACGGAACTGAAAGTACCTCCTCTGATGTGAGAGACTTTGCTTTTAAAGCGTGTGTATATTTGAGTGTGTCAGTACACCCTGTTTAAAATGGTTATACATAAAGTAACAAACTTAGAGTACGCGTTCTTAGCATGTTTGTTGGTTATCCATGTGTTACCATTATAAAGCCCAGATCCTAAACAACTCTATAATTAATCTAGGCAACCTCACTGGTCCTACCCAAGGACCATAGGCCCAACTAATGTGAAGGCCCTGGTCAGACAGGGTATGTCTGCTCTTTTAGGGATCAGTGCATGTGCCACTGTCTCTACAGCAGCACTGCTGCACTCAAAATTAATGTACCGTTCTCTGTGTCTCAACGAGGCCTGCAAGGCATGGTAAAATTATGAGACCTATGGGGGAGTTAATTTAATATATGATGAAAATGAATTGGAGAATGCAGTTGCAGTGTAAAACACAACATTGTAAAATGCAGGTGTGTGTCTATGGGGGTCTTTTAAATCATTGTGGTTCTGAACGTGTTTGGCCTCAACTGCTGACCGGTAATAGCGTGGCAGGAACTATTATATCAGAATGTATTAAAGTTAAATAAACTACATCACCGGTAAATATAATACAACTTTATCAATGTATTCATGTATCCCCCACATTGAAATCCATTGTAGGCTTTTAATAGATTAGATCAGTTCAATTTTATCAGTTCAGTTTATGAAGTTCAACTGATGATTAAAAAAAGGAAATTCAACTGTGAAACGCAAGGGCAAAATCAATTACTTTGGTATTGTAATGTTTTTTATTTTACATTTTAATGTCTCCTTGGTGTTACTGTGAAGAACAATGCGGCTAAACTGTTTCACTTGCGAAATGCTATGTAACAGCCTGCGGCTTATTCAGAAAGTCTCCTGCCTCTAAGTTTCATAGGAAATCTTTAGGATCTATGTCAGCATACATTTAGAGGGGCGTTGCCTGCTTGTAAGGTTAGCAAAGTTAAGTGTTGTCAGCATCGTTCAAAGCCAGCTGGCATCTGCAACTGTTGTTTAATATAAAACCTTTTGTTGGCTTGAATTCTTTGCTACAGTGTATAGAATGGTTTTGTTTTATAGGTTAGTGTGCAGCTAGCAGTATCAGAGGAGTACAGAGAATAATCTTTTATAATATTATACTCTTTGGAACTAGTTGAAATATTTTGAGTGGGTTGTTAGAAGCCTGATAACGAGCCATTCATTAGAATCAGGTGTGTTGAAGAAGCACCTTTGCTGCTTGCTCCCGACATTTTATTTATCACTATTTCTCTTCTTTGATTTTTTTTTTTTTTCTGGATAGTGCCAAACTGACTTTTGGGATAGCGTAGTGTGGAACGTTTGTACACTACGGAGGTAGTACGCCAATCGACTACTACCAACTGCTTACTGAGTATTCGGACATGCTACTAATTGTGACGTACTGCTTTTTGCCTACTATATAGTAGACAAGTACGGGTATTCGGATGCAGAGTTTCCCACCCCTGTCCTAGACCATATTAGCTGTAGGATGTTCATTAACATGAACACATGCACAAACAGAGAGGGCTCCAGTGCTATGCAAATGGAGGTGAATATTGCCAGATAATCCAGGAGCACTATGGTTAAAATGAGATCAGGAGCTCCCCCTGGTGACACATTGAGGGAATGGCTTCCTGTCATCTTAAAGAGTGTGTAAAGCAGGCATACATTTGTGTTTTGAGTTTGTCACACCACACAAAAAGGTAATATTAACCACCCAGCCAAATTTGGATTAATAAAAACGTCGGCAAGTATATAAAAGTATGTTTCAAAAGTGTGAAAATATAACCAGCATTATCTGTTCTCAAGCGTGCGGGTATGTCAAGAGAAGGCCCCACACCCATTGCGTGGTAAACTCCATCTCGCGCGGTGATGTGACAAAAATGTATCCTCAGCCGAACATTGATTGGAAAATGTAGACGTGCATTTTTTTTATTGTGTTTTCACTTTATATAGATGTATACTGGTGAAATTGATTAGATTGGTTATAAACCTGTGAGTGCTCTTGTGGGCATCAATCAGTTTTTAACAGCTAGATCACTTTTTAGCAGATCACTTTTTGGCATGACACCTTCAGATGCTGTGAGCTGTGTTCCTGTCAAGTAAATCTATCCTACATCTTGTTGGATTGTATTTTTTTCATTTGGATATGTGGTGTATATTTTCCTTTGGAAAGACAGTTTGATTCTTCGGATGCTGATTTGAACACGAGAATGCCGACTGGATTTGGCAGTCGGGTGTTAGCAGGAATTGTCATTATGGGTTATTGAATGTAGATCAATATATATTTGAATGGGCACAGTTGTATTTGCAATAATGTTTACCTTACTATGTAATATGTTACTTTCATGTTCTCTTTTCTCCTGTCAAGTGATGTGGTCTCATTTATGAATGCTTGAAATGAGTTTAAATATTTAGTTGTCAGGTGTTTGTCCGTACAACTGTGGGTGTGTGTGTGTGTATTTGTATTTTCGTGACAAACACAAAAGGACACAAATGTCATCCAAATGTAACCTCTTCATCTCACTCTTCGTAGATCAACGTTCTGCAATCCAAGCGAAGATCGGAAATCCTCAAATCGGTAATCATGTTTCTATTGGCGTCTCTCTGCTAGATGTTGCCACCGTTGACGATGTTGCCTTCCATCTTTATAATGGAGCTTAATACTGTCCCTGTCTCTCATCATACACCAGATGCTGTCCTTCATGTACGCACACCTGACCTTCTTCCACCAAGGCTATGACCTCTTCAGTGAACTACAGCCAATTATGAAACATCTGGGGGGACAGGTACACCCCCTCCTCCACACACACACGCTACATATGCAAGCTCACACACCACATACTGTGTAGCTGACGGCCCACACAATGCTTTCATTTTCTCTTTACCAACACAACTAACTTGCTAGTCATGTTGTCGCTAGTAGTTTGTTTTCAAAAAGTGATATCGGCATCTGACTTGTTCACTTGATTCATACATGTCCTGATTTTAGTGCACATCTTGTTGTACACTTGTTCTAGGCTTATTATGGCATTTGTTATGGCGTAGAAATACTGCATGAACAAAGCGAGGTATGTTTAGCTAAATGAAATGCTCACGTGTGCATGTAGCCACAGGTATGTTGCACAGCGTTCTGCTGTAGGTTGTCTGACGTGACAACCCGTCTGTCGTAAGAGGCATTGTTTTAGATAACCGCTCTGAACATGAACGCCTCAACACTCACAATACGTATTCACGCTGGCCTGAGATCCTACTGCAAACACATAGACGTTGTCCTTGCTTGCACTTGCCGTGTTACCTGCTTCTGTGTATGGGGCATTTGCTTGCACCTGTATTGCTATAGCGCGTCTACAGCAGTCCTTGCTTAGTATGTGTGTTTCTGAATGTTTCCGTGTGTCATTTTTGTTATCTGTGCGTTTTCGCGCGATAAACGATGGCTTCCTTTTGAGCTCGGGGAGGGTTACTTTCTGCCACTCGTCCGCATGCCCGTCTATCACCGCATCACGGCAGAGCCACGGAGCGTTGACTAGAGAGCAGGAATGAGGAAGGAGAGCAGCGTGCTTACCTCCCAACGTCCTATGTACAGTAGTCAGCTGAGGGTGAGCTGGCGTGTGAGACCGGGGCGGGGGGCGAATGCTGTCTGAAGATGGCGGAAGACAGACAAATGCCGATTTCACAGTGATAAATATAGACGGGGGAGACAGCCGAGGCATTGAGAAATGTCCGGAGGCTTGAAGACTGATGCTGAAACGTGGGGATTGTATGTGAGAGGATTCAGTCAGCGGACTGAGACTGGAACTGTCACAACACTGAGGGACGAGAGAAGATAAAGGAGAAGGATTGCTGCTGAGGTCCACTTCTAAGGCTGGAGAAGGGTCTGGATCATCATCACCATGGTTGCCAACCTCAGGAAATACAAAGTGTGAGCGAGTGGTCTGCAGAAAGCATTGAATAGTACACACACATAGTGTGACAGAGAGCAAAGGACACCTGTGAAAACCAGATCCAAGAGAGAAGTTTTCAACTTGTTCCCAGGCAGATAAGTTTTAAAGAAGAGGAGCACTTCTATGTCTGCCATCATGAAGCTAAAGAAAATGGAGAGACTCTGTAGAGATGTGTGGAAGAGCTGCCAACAGGTTTGACAGTTAATACCTAGCTAGAAGTATGTGGTAGCAAAGGTCAGTGCGGCAACAGTTTGACCTACCACCATCTATTTTAAAATATTTGATTGACTGCCTGATTATGAATAGATTCATATTTAGTGTATTAAAGATAAAATTATTTTAGTGATATTGTCCCTTCATAATTCCAGTTGTGTGCTGGATAACACAGATTTAGGCATTACTACTACTACTACTATTATACGTGGCAGAGCCGGTTTAGATTGACTGCTTGAAAGTGTTCCAGTGCAGCCCACTGGTTCATTCTGTAGGACAGACCCAATGAAAGGGATACAATGAAACAAGTGTCTCTGCTGATTTCGTCACTGGTGACATAGATAAGCTGGTAAGGGCAAGGTGAGTAACAATAGGGGTAAAAATGTGGAGGAGGAGAAGCTCTGCTTCTCAAATACCTTTCTGCCATAAAGACACAAACATATCAACTGTTCTGGATCAGGCCTGCTGTTGTGAGGAGCACGAAGGGAAAACAATTTCCCATCTGATGTTATCAGCCTTCTGCCCCGGTTTCCCACCGTTTCCTCTTCAAAGAAAACAAATAGTCAACTCCAGAGTGTTTTCACTGCATTGATTTAGGATTAAATGTCCTACTATTTTATTACTATGGTGTTGTATTAGTGATATGTTTAAATGTTGCAGACAGATTGAGGTTAAAGTAAAAAATATCCACTTTATTATGAGCTCTTCAGTCATGTTATGTAAGCATTTACATAATATAGCTCATACAGCCCAACACAGTGTTTGACTGTTTGAATATAATTATCTTAAAACCTATTATTCCAGGCTTGTAGATGTGGTCTATTCTATCAGTGTTATTTTTGCAGATTAGATAGCGGTCTACATATTTGTAGACAGGCAGCCACCGAGGATAGGGGAATATGGTCTCCTAAGAGACCTAAATAATGTAGAAAGTCCAGTTATTATTTGATAGTGGATGCCGATACCATATTTAGCATCAGCTTCAATAGCATTTGTTTGTAATCATGATGCATGCATGTCTGCATGTATTGCTTTGCATGCTTCCATCCCCAAGCAGCTTTTAAACAGATGGCACTTATCAGATATGCCGACGTGGGTCATATTGATAGTACACACAGGCAGCACGCTGCTCCAGCATCACACACTGACCTCCAGCATTTCATTCAAGCCTGTTTTCTCATTCATAGCGTTCCTCTGCGCTCAAAGAAGCCTTTGTGCTAGCGCTCAGCATGCATCTGTGGCTCCCTAGGCAAGAGAAGAGTCAATAACCACAGATCCAATTTTACACACGAATCTTCCTTGGGAAACTCTATTTTGTGGTCAATGGGGCCCCGAACTCTAGCCCAGCCAGATAGTGGAGCAGTTGTTTATCTCCCTGGCTCATGTGTGGAAAATGTGAACTCTTAGAGGACGAGAGTGGGGAGGGGCTAGAGATAGTGGACACATACAAGTTCAACTGGACTGACCACACTGAGGCCCTCTACAGGAGGGGTCAGAGGAGGCTGTTCTTCCTGAGGAGGCTCAAGCGTGCTGGGGGGGTGGGGTGGCATCGGGTCCAGTGGCGCCAACAAACTTGGCATGCTGGTGAACAAAGCCAGGTGGAACTGGAGAGTGTGCAGACAGTGACGGAGAATGGGATGAGAAGGAAGCTGACAGCCATCATGAAAAACCCCTCTCACCCTCTCTATGCTGAGCTAAGGCAGCTTAGGAGCCCCTTCAGCAATAGCAATAGACTCAGCCAGCCCACACACAAACATGTGTATCTGTGTGTGTGTGTATGTATGTATATTATTGTACATTCACCCAGAGAGATACTGTTTATATTGTATTGTTTTATAACTATATATATATATATATAGCCCATCTTTCTCGTAAGGGGGATTAATAAAGGAACATCTTATCTTATGCACGCACACAGCCCACACCGTCTTATTTCAGACTATACCATGAAACAGCTGCTAAACAACACAGGCCAGTTCTCACATAACAGCACTATAAGTAATGGCTTACTGTGTGTGCAGACCTGCTGCATGCTAGCACGTGTACACACCAGTAGATTCTACTGATGGGCCCTTCTTGACTCACTGGTGGTTGTCTCTTCCAGTTAGACCTGCTGGTGGTGGATGCAGCCAAAGACAAGAGAGACATGGAGCTAAAACACTCCACCATACAGCAAAAGGTACGCACGCACGCACGCACACACACACACACACACACGTTGGCACATCTCGCCCCTGTACACAAAACCCTTTCCTTGCACTCAGCCCTGCTCCCATTAAAGGGCAAACCACAGATCTCTGCAGGGATCATCAGACCTCCATTGTACCCCTAAGCAAGGCACTGACTGCCGTGATGTGTCTCCCGCATTGCCCACATCAAGAGCTCACTAAGCAGCATGCAGTATCTTCAGACCATATTCAGTTAGTCATCTGGCTCGTAGCTCTCATAGGCGTGTTGGGGCCATAGTATTCAGTCATGGTGCGTATGGTGATCTCACTCAATTCATTATTGAAGGTGCTACGGAAGCAAGACGACTTGACTTCCAAAACAAATAGGGTTGTGTTTCTGATCAGCCTGTCTGATGTCCGGCCCTTAACCGCGAAATACCGCTAAGCGCCTTTTAGACACACCTCCAAAGGTGGTATTTTTAGAAGATGCATTACACACTGCATTTGACAGTGAGTGGAGTGGAATTAATTTCTAAATGTGGTGTTAGGTTTCCTTCAGCACAACGCGTACCGTTCCTCAGCCGTGTTTGCTCTGAAATGTATGCGTTTAAAGTTATTTTATTATGCTGGTATCATATTTTCTGCTATCTATTTTTCTCTTAATCTAATTTCCTCTATTACCCATGAGTACATCTCTGCTTACTGCCGGTGACTCTCCCCTACACAGTATAGTCGACACTCATGCTAACTTTAGCTTTTTTCTTTTTGCCCTCTGCCCCTTTACCTTCTTCTCCTTCAATGTTAATATGCTATTTCTGTTTGCTATAGCTCCCTCCCTTGCTCTCCATTTCTATCCTCTCTCTGCACGGTGTGAACGCTGTTCCTAACTAAACCCTGTCTTCCTGCCCCCCTCTGGGTTTTGCTGTCCCTCTCTGCACCAGGCTGCTCTGCAGGTAAGCCTTCTGTCTTGTTCTCCAACGTTGTCCCTCCATCTGCTTACAAGCCTGCGTCCCGACTGCATGCTTAGCGAGCGGCCAGGGAGGAGGCGCGTCGCCATGCTTTAGTGGGATGCTCAGCGTTCCATGGCTGAAGCAGAAAGCTTGCGTCGCTCAGCTGCCCTTCAGGCGAGCCCGTACACGAGGCACAATGGAAAGAAGTAGGAGTCATGACACCTATCGTCTTTGGTGGTGTTTGTTCTGACATGGGTGCGTGTTGTCAGCTATTTATGGCAATGCACCTGTTAACTTGTTTAAATGTTTAAATGTTCCACAATAACAATGTTCCTCACTGAATGAACGTTTAATGACGTAACAATACATTGACAGTACGCGGGATACGCTGGTGGCCTATGTACAATTTAGGCATTTCATATTAGATGGCTGGATTCATACTTACTTTTTAGTGTGCATTCTAGCTGCCTCTATAAATTATTCCGCTCAGTTAATCTCAACAGGACAGTGATGCCATAGTATTTTCCCTCAAGGGATTGAGAGTTTGTGCGGTGTTTTATATGGAATAGGGTTTAAACGGCTAATGGTGTAGATTCACATGCACACACCACACAAAGATACCTATTGGTTGAACAGAAGCTGTCTATTCCAGTGTGCTGTGATGTTAAGTCAGTGTTTATTTGTTGTTGGAGTGTAGCGCTTGTTACGCTCTAGAAGTAAATATAGAGACGGGAGGAGTCTTAATACGCATCACTTGAACTACAGTCAGTATAAATGTTTGATGTCTCAGCTTGTCTGTGGGGTCTGCTTAGTTATTCTAGCCTCACCGCAACACCCAGCGTCGCACATACGCTGTGCACATACACACACACACACGCTGACCTTCGCATAGAGGATAGGGCGACAGAAGGAGGAGGGGCCAGGTCTGGGGTTGAGGCGATGACGAGAGTTAAAGACAGACACACACACACACACACACAGGTGTTGTTAGCAGAGGAGCTAGTCTCACAAAGATCCAGTCATTGAGATGCTACACAGACGCATGTGGAGGTAGCTAACGGAAGCTAGGCTGGAAACCTCACATTGGCACACAGACACAGCATGAAGATTTTCAGCCGCTTCCACTATGTGTGGATACTGGTACGTGTATTGCTGGCAAATAGACCCTATGTTGCATGTGTGAGTGTATACAGTAGAGTGCTGGAGCCAAGGGAAAGTGTGTTTATATTGTGCCTATTTAAAAGAACAGCATGGGCCCTACTGGTGTTGTATGACCTGATAATCACGCATCAGTCAGTGCACCTGTACCTTGTGGTTCTTCCGCTGATTGTTATAGGAGGCCACAGAGTTCGACTCTCTGCCAGACCCCCGCAGCTTTTGTGCTTGGAGGTCCACCTCCGTACGTAAGCCCCATTGCAAGCGCTTGTGTTTGACGTGTGTTCCGAATCCATTCCCTGGCTGCGTATGTGGAGCGACCTGTGTTTGTCTGTAGGGTATTGAACTTGTGTTTGTACCTGCTTTGTCATGTCAACATTACTGGGAATGCACTCATTGCATGCTTTTAAAATGTCCATTTTTCTTCATGTTCTCAGATGTGTGATGTCGTCGTAAGATGTGCCGTCACACAATTGATTATTGATGTTCGACCAGTTGAAATATGCACGTTTGTTGCGTTGCTGGGTCTCAGGTTGTTAGTGACGCAGATGGTTGTTCATTATGAGCACATGCCATGTCATCTCGGCACTTAAGTTATGAGCAATGAGAATGGAACGGAATGAGGCCTAACCCTGTGCATTTATTAGTGCCTTGACTGGTTTACCTACAGAACTAGAATATGTATTTCCATTTAGAATAACCTCTGTTGTCCCAGTGTATATGCTGGGAATGTCATGTGACTTAAGCCTCCATGATAGGCCAAAGAATCCAGGCTGAGACGCACACGCCCGCACCCACACACATCTTCTATCTGCTGACGGAGTGCTCAATAGGACCGTGTAGGTCAATGACATATTTGGTGACAGGCTCACTGATTCTCAAACAAGAATGATTATAACTACACCGAATCCACTTTAGTTCTTAATACATCAAAATCCTCCTCTCATAATACTAAATACATGTTTTAGTGTTTGATCAAGTGTGTTTATTCCCAGCAGTAGTACCATGAATCCACTCTGTAGTTGAACTGTCGGCTGGTGCAAGCTAAACTACTTCCTGTATAAGAACAGTATGCCTGATGGTTCCATAATGAGGTCATTCCTTCCGGATGTTTCCAGAAAGACAATGACCACAATATCCCTTGCCTTCTCTGGATATAAAAAACCCAGACGATGAGGTCCTGGTTGGCCTGTTGCCGTGGGCTTGGGTATTTGTAAATTGACCCTGAAAAGAGCACACACACGCACACGTGCACCCCTACACTTCATGAATGGTAGGGGTGGCACAGAAAATATCCAATGGCAATAGGAGAGTTTAGGTTGCGCCTGTCAGGACGCTTGCTGTGGTGGGAGGGAGGAAGGAAAAGAGAGAGAGGGTGATGTAATGAGAGGAGTGACAATGACAGGAAACAGGTGAGGAGAGAGAGCAAAAAATAAAAGTGAATGAGGAGAAAAGTGGGGGAACCTTGCCAAAGAAACATGAGCTGTTGGGAACAGCCATTAAAACCAGGCCCTTAAATTCAACACCATTTGTTTTACCCATAATGCTCCACATAAAGGGAAATGTAATGTATATTTAGTTAAGGTTACTCACAGGCTGTACGTATCCTGCAAACACACAGTAGAGCAAGCACATGCTTTACGCTTCGTGTGTTATCAACCTGTCTAGCTCTCCAGTCAAATTCCCCTTTATGAACGTCATGGAGTCACTCTGAGCAACACCCATGCAGTCCTGCCCTGTACAGCATGTATTGCCTTATCCATAGTGCACAATGTGTGTTGTGGATACAATAAAAGGGGTTTTCACAAATGCACTTATTTGCACAGCATTAACATCTCCTATGCTGTTCTTTCTTTCAGGACTTTTCCAATGAAGACAGCAAGCTGGAGTACAATGTGGACGCAGACAACGGCATTGCCATGGAGGGCTACCTTTTTAAGAGGGCCAGCAATGCCTTCAAAACATGGAACAGGTACAGCAGGCACTGGTGCTTTGTTTGAATGCATCCATCCAAATCAGCAGCCAACCAGTGCCTGCAGATTTATGCTCTGACTAGCGTAGACAGATCCAGTGGCCGTTTACTACATGGAATAGATTGGCTACAATGTGTGCTGGTGCCTGAATATGAATCTGTGTATAACAGTGTACTGCGCAGTGGCATACAGTGATAAGGAGCCAGACTGTAGGTGCAAATGATTTCAAGCAAGGCAACACATTGACCCAACACGGGAGAAGCACTACTTAATGTGTATTTACAGGTCACACAGGACATGTAGATTTAGCTCTGAGCTCCAGGGGGTGGGTGGCATATTGGTGTGCATACAGTGCCATCCAAGCTTCACACAATTGGCGTGTTAGTGTGTGCATTCTTGAACATCAACAATAAAAATTAAAACACATTCCTCTGAAAAGTGTGAAAGTAAATGTATTCAAGTGTTGAATAAATTACTAGTATATGATGATTATTTCTGAATGACGAAGTACTGTATTGTTTCCACTGGCAGTGGACAAGATCAATTGTACATGCATTGTACTGCATGCGACTGTGTTTTCTAACCAGTATGATCTCCTTCTAGGCGTTGGTTCTCCATCCAAAACAACCAGCTAGTTTACCAGAAGAAATTCAAAGTAAGTCAGCTTGTGCCACATATCTAGTGCAAACCCTTACACTGTAGCGTGTGAAATACCTAACCTAGATAATATTTGTCATATCACTAATATATAGAATAAAGGCAAAAAGTTACCACTGCAACGTTAGTTTTGACTTGTAAGATTATTCAGTACATTTTAGTTTAATAGTGAGATTAGATTTGAAGTCGTTTAATCAGTGATGGGAATTTGGAGTTTCATAACCCAGTGTGAAAACAAAGAGCTTCAGTGATTCCCTACTGTTGGGTGAGCTCCCCCCTCTGGAGTAGATTAGGGCGGTAGCAAGTGTGGCCCAGATATTCCAGCTACATCAAAGCTCTATATATGCCTTTCAGCAAAACGTTTTACCCCCCCCTTTCCCAAAACAACACCAGCGTACACTCTACCGCATCTCCTACATGACTTATCTTCACGGCAAGGCACCGTATTTACATAGAATGTAGCACAGCTGCAACCGCTAGAACAAGCAGCATAGCCAGTGGTTGAATTCCAGTGTTCCTGTGCCATGATGTATCTGTATGCAGTGGTCCCATGTCTGTCAAACACTGTGTGATTTGACTGTCCTGTGTGTGTGTGTGTCCAGGACACCCCTACAGTGGTGGTGGAGGACCTGAGGCTGTGTACGGTCAAACACTGCGAGGACATCGAGCGACGCTTCTGCTTCGAGGTGGTGTCGCCCACCAAGTGAGTGAGCGAGCGCGTGCACTCCTATGTTTCATGAACTGTAGTTGTGACACAGCACACAAACTCTATGATGGCAATGGGAAAGTTTAGGTTACACCTGTCAAGACGCTGGCGCACACACACACACACACACACACACGCACCCGCATGGGTGCGCACGTCAGGCCGTCAGCCGCGGTGCAGTGATGCGTGTGTGCTTGCAGGAGCTGCATGATGCAGGCGGACTGTGAGCAGCTGAGGCAGGCCTGGATCAAAGCTGTTCAGAACAGCATCGCCACCGCCTTCAGGGAGAAGGGCGAAGATGGCGAGGTAACACACACACACACACTGGGCTGTAGACAGATGGGTAGAGAAATAGATTAGTAGAGTCACATGGTTGGATAGATGATTTGGTTGTGATGTTTCTCCTGATTCACACATCATCTTCTCAATGATGAATTATTTGACCTCGATATCCACAAACCAACTAACCTCATTGGTCTCATTGGGGACCATGCTAAACTCTCTCTCACCTTCTCATTGGCGACCATGTTAAACTCTCTATAACCTTCTCATTGGCGACCATGTTAAACTCTCTCTAACCTTCTCATTGGCGACCATGTTAAACTCTCTCTAACCTTCTCATTGGCGACCATGTTAAACTCTCTCTAACCTTCTCATTGGCGACCATGTTAAACTCTCCATAACCTTCTCATTGGCGACCATGTTAAACTCTCTCTAACCTTCTCATTGGCGACCATGATAAACTCTCTATAACCTTCTCATTGGTGACCATGTTAAACTCTCTATAACCTTCTCATTGGCGACCGTGTGAAACTCTATAACGTTCTCATTGGCAACCATGTTAAACTCTTTAGAACCATCTCATTGCGACCAAGTGAAACTCTCTGTAACCTTCTCATTGGCGACCATGTGAAACTATAACGTTCTCATTGGCGACCGTGTGCATTCTAGAAGCTGGACAGGAGGTCTTCCACATCAACGGGCAGCCTGGATTCCAGCGGCGAGCCCAAGGAGAGGTCTCTGAAGGGGGAGAGCGCCTTGCAGAGGGTCCTGACTCTCCCCGGCAACAGCTGCTGCTGTGACTGTGGCCAGCCAGACCCCCGCTGGGCCAGCATCAACCTGGGCATCACCCTATGCATTCAGTGCTCTGGCATCCACAGGTACAGTGCCGGGGATGGGTGGGGCACATGCTCATTAGCTTACCTCCTCTCTGGCCTAATCGGCCTTTGACACGATCCACATGTTAGAACTGTATTAAAACCCTCTTTTTAGCGCTCTCGGTCTTGTTGAAAACTATACTGAACAGCAGCGTGTGTTGTGGGCAGGAATGTTTTTTAATTTGTGCTGCCATGTGCTTTAGAGAATAGTTGGTCATGCTGTTTGATGATGTTTTAATTGGACACATGTATTTTGGGTATTGCTTCATGAATTACTACTGCCACCTTGTGGCTAAAATATCAACTAAAATCAATTTAGTTACAGAAAGAAGATGATTATCAAATGCATGTTGATAATATTTCTAATGGTTTTAATGGTCCTGACTCATGTCTGTATTTGCAGGAGTTTGGGGGTGCATTGGTCCAAGGTGAGATCTCTGACCTTGGATACATGGGAGCCAGAACTACTCAAGGTAATTGTGTTGTAACTTCACCTAAGCCAGCGCAACAGTGTTCACGTATAATAACAGTGACTGACTTATCTATGCACACCATTTGGACTCTGTTCTGTTTCATAGCTCAGTGATGTGTTAACACTAATTACTGTTTTTCTCCAACAGCTGATGTGTGAGCTGGGGAACAAAGTCATTAACCAGATTTACGAGGCTCGCAGAGAAGAGCTGGGTGCTAGGAAGCCACAGCCAGGAGACGCACGGTATGCAAGCTGTATCATTATCGTGCTTTAAACTTTTAAAACATTTTTTTAGTGAAGATAGCTAAATATTGCTATTGTTTGCATCCTCTGCATAACATTGGAAGCAACGATCTAGTGCTTTTAATTTATTTTGTGCTAGTTCTAACTACAGTATACACTATGCAGTGTATACAGTAAGTACATACAGTATATCATCATCATTAATATTGTTTAACAATTAAATTCTCTAAATAGTTCAAATGGGGTGGAATTGGTTCCGGGCCGTAGCGCCCAGCCCTAGCTGTTCATGAGTGTCTGGTTGCTCTGTTGAGACGTGTGTGCGTCCGTCCCTTCAGACAAGAGGTGGAGGCCTACATCAGAGCAAAGTACGTGGACCGCAGGTTTGTGCAGCGTCCATCCGACGAGGAGCTGCGTGACAAGGTGGTGTCTCTGAGCAAAGAGGAGAAGAGGCTGAGCAGTAGCTCAGAGCATTTGCCCCCCAGACCCCCGCCCCCCACCCCAAAGCTGCGGCCCGCCTCCAACATCTCCGGACAGTCAGGTCAGTAGCCGCCCGGGCCTGACACATCCTCTTCCTAATGACCTCTGTCCTGACCTCTGTCCTGCTGCCAAAACACAAGGGCCTTTTAAACCTCCTTAAAGCCACCCGGTGTGCTTCTGTCTAGCATGTACTCGGTGTTAGCAGTGGGTCAATGCACTGTAGTCTAGTTGTGCAGCCATGCCGATCTGAGGTCCTGATCTACATGCAACTTGCTCGTGTGTGTGTGCCCACAGCACATGGCAAGGCCCCTGCTCTATCCCGTGTGTTGTGTGGCCTTCCTATATGGGTAGTAGTCTAACACTACCTGTGCTTCTTCACCCTCCTCCTCTTCATCACCCCTCTCTCTCTCTCTCTCTCCTGTGGCTGCCCTGTGCATCCGGACTAATCCCCCCCACCCCCCTCCAACAACAAAACATAACACCCATCCACGTCCTGTT
Organism: Forbesichthys papilliferus; assembly: GCA_025399855.1. Taxonomy (NCBI): domain Eukaryota; kingdom Metazoa; phylum Chordata; class Actinopteri; order Percopsiformes; family Amblyopsidae; genus Forbesichthys; species Forbesichthys papilliferus. Next base: position 18,900 of record JAODOY010040010.1, read on the forward strand.
TGCCCTCTGTCCTACAACCTCCCATCATGCCTTGCATAGCTGTTGCCTGTGGCTCGGAGCCCCGCCGCGACTCTCTCTTCTGTCCCGACGAGCTTGACTCACTCTTCTCCTACTTTGACACCTCCTCCAAACTAAGGAGCAGTAAGTACCCAAAGCAGTGTTGTTGCATCCCACA
>JAODOY010040010.1:19084-44065 GCA_025399855.1 Forbesichthys papilliferus
GGCAACCCCCCCCCCCCCCCCCCCCCCCCCCCTCCAACCACCCCCCCTTCCCATGGTCCCTGCTTCCATCCATACTCACCATTTCGGGGCTGTGAACTAACCTCCACCGGAGCTTTCCTGCCCTCTCCCTCTCATCCAGAACCTTGAATGGACCATGCCATCATGTTGAGGTCATTGTGGAGCATGTGTTCTTCCCCCGGGGGAGGTGGGGTGTCTTCTCTCTCACGTTGAATGTGGCCAGTGTATTGTCTGTGGGGTTGCATCTGTCTCATTGAGAGTGCTGTACTCTATACAGGGTCTATAAGGGTGACGGGACCGTTGTGAACCCATGCTCATTTGACGCACAACATATTAGGACCGCCTCATTGTGAAGCATCTTTGTTCTGTTAATGATAATGAATGCATAAAGAACATTACATTAGGAAATTGGTTTCAAACATGAAACTTGCTGCCTGAGAATGTGAATTGAAATATACAATGAAAATGTATCTGAGTATACTGGATATACAGTACATACAAAGTATTCCAAAGGCGGTCCTAATACATGTGCTTTTGTTTGATGTGTGTGTGTGTGTGTGTGTGTGTGTGTGTGTTCCAGTAAGAAGTGCAGACAGTGGCATTCAGAACAGCGCTGATGGGAGCAGGGAGATGCTGGCCAACACCCCGTCCACTAATAGCCTGGCAGACACAGGTCTCTCACATACGCACGCACACACACATGTATACTTCGCACACACACATCCATCAGAATTATCTCACACAATGTCATGTAAATAAATATAGAATATCTTTGATAAAATAATAATTTAACTTTTTATTTTTATTTTTAATTTGTCTCAGTATATCAGTTAATCATCTCTGATTAAATGTGTACTGCTTTAGTAGAAATAAAATGTATTTAGATCCTCATTTATTGGACCCCCAATATTAATGTTGTATTTATTTAAATGTATTTTTATTCAATTTAAATAATTAAATAATTTAAATGTATTTTGTAAATGCATGCATACTATACTATAATGTAACAGGGCAAATGCAAATCATGTTAAAGAGCCACTCAGCAACCTGCGGCGAGACGGTGAGCCTCTGTCTGTGTGTGTCTCCCCCCACTCAGACGCCGTAGAGTCCCCCCCCGTGGCCATGCCCAGCCTGCTGCGCCCACCCTCTCCATGCAGGGAGCTGGTGTTCTACGAGCCCAAGGAGTACAGCCCGGGCCTGCAGCTCTACTGGGCGGCGTGTGCCTGCTCCCTGCCCGACATGGCTGAGGCCTTGGCGCACGGAGCCAAGGTCAACTGGGTCAACACGGATGACGACAAGAGAACCCCGCTCATCATGGCGGTGCACGGGGTGAGCGCCATGATGAGCCTCCCTGGTTCATATGAATGGGTCCTTATCACGCCCTGCTGTAACCACACATGACTGTGAATAGGGTGTGGCAATGCTCCATTGGGAATAGCGGTTTCCTCCCACCGGTCGTAGACCTCTGGTTGATTTTGAAACTACTGCTCTGCGTTTAAACGGGTTTGAGCGCCTCATCCAGCTCTGCCGCCATTTAGAAACACGCTCGCCTTCAACGTCATCTCACTAGCCCCAACCTGATTGGTCCGCCAGCGGGGTGGCTGTGCGAACGCTAACGCGAGCAGGGTTTTTACGCTAATTTCAGCTAAATTAATTGAGCTGAGATCAAGCCCAGGCCATCCTTATCAGGCTTCGGTCACAGATTGATGACATGCCATTAATTTGAATCGGGTGTTCTCAAGGGGAGACATCTACAAGGCCAGGGGGACTCCAGGACCAGGGGTTTAGTTGTGGTTCAGATCAACTAATACATCAACTAGACATGATGTGTTCAGATAACCAACGGGCTGTGATAGAGTGACGATGCCATGCATGGTAATGGACGTCTCATTCAGCAGCAGTGCAGAGGTTGTGAGGCTTGAGGAGGAGTGGTGCGGTGTCGTTGAGCCACATGAGTACAGCCTGTATGTCCCTGCTCCCCCCCCCCTGCAGGGCTCCCTGGTCACCTGCGAGTTCCTGCTCCAGAACTCCGCCAACGTCAACCAGCAGGACGCGCAGGGCCGAGGGCCTCTCCACCACGCCACCATCCTGGGACACACGGGGTCAGCATGTGCTGCCGTTAGCCAGCTAGTTGTTAGCCTAGCACCAGTGAGTGTTTCCCCGCAGAGCTGGAATGTGTGTTGTTTCTTATTGTTTCAGGCAAGTGTGTTTGTTCCTGAAAAGAGGAGCCAATCAAAATGCTGCGGACATTGAGGAGAAAACGCCCCTTTCCATGGCCGTGGAAGCAGCTAATGCAGATATTGTGACCCTGTGAGTTCCTTTTGGTTTATCCTGTGTTCAGTCACGTATTCTCATTAAGGGAGCATCATGCATTGTTAATGGGGTTACTATAAAAGGTTTTACATTACAGCAACATATTGAAGCAGTTTGGTGACATTTTCACAACAGCAAATCACTGACATAGTAACATATCAGGGGAGGCGGGTCACAGTCCTCTGTCCACCGTTGATACCAGTATGTGAACATTGAATAAGAGTGCATGCAGCAGAACACTACAGTATACTGCTAGTACTAGATACAGCATCTACAGTAGGCTGCTGCTTTGGAGAGCATCTCAGATGATGTTGACCATGTCTAGGTCTTCACGCACAGACAGGCAAACTTTTACACCAATGTCATCTTTGTTTTATCGTCTTCACCTTTTATTAACAGAACAGGACAGCGCGTCTAACTTTGTGTGTGTGTGTGTGTGTTTGTGCCCCTAGGTTGCGCTTGGCCAAGATGAACGAGGAGATGCGGGAGGCGGAGGGCCCCTACAGCCAGTCAGGTCAATATCCCACCAACAGCCCCACAGAGATGCAGTACAGGAAGTGCATGCAGGAGTTCATCAGCCTGCAGCTGGGTGAACCCTAGCAACAGAGCATTGGCAGGGTGCACCCTAGCAACAGAGCACACATTGGCACTAAAGCCAGGCCGCCTTAAGAGAGGTGCAGCCCCGCTCTCAGGGTTTGGGTCCGTTTACTGAAACACTTGAGACCTTTTAGGATAAGAGGGTTCACATTCACTCTCTGACGCAGTGAATTGACCCACACACTGTGGCCTACTGTCTCTGGGTGCAGTAACCCACAGTCAGGAACAGATCAAGTCAATATGGTGTGTGATTTTTGAGCCAGGTGGTAGACTCTGTTAATACGTATGGGTTGAAGCAATTACCTCTAGAGACAACAAAGAGGTTGGTTTCAGAATAAAATCTGGTTGAGAACGCTACTTCTTAAAAATAACACAAATTATATAAAATAACTAGCATTCGGTTCTTTAGGAAATGTAAACCTGTTGAAAACAAATTCGTTGGAGGGTCAGTTGTGTGTTAGGTTGTTCTGTCCATCAAACATCAGGTTGACTGATCGTGTTGTCTCTCAATACACCTGTTAACTGCCACCAGTGTAAAAATACAGTTAACCCTCTACACATAGGCTGTTCTCAGTACCTGGCAATCATTTAGATATTTGAATGCTGGTGTTTACTATAAGATCAGGTTGGTGTAGCATATGTTATGTGAAGACTTTTCAGTTGGTAACCTTGAGGAATAATTTATGCACATTCCTTTCTAAAGGTTATGCAAAAAACATGTATTGGTGTTTCCATGCTTGTATGATTGAAGTCTTAATGTTGATCAAGGTTGCAGTATCTTGTTGGACGTTTTGTTATAGTATTTAGACCACATGCAGTCTTTATGTATGCATTGTTGTCCAATAGACATTATTAGTCAGGATAAAAACATTTATTTTAAATGCTGATGCTTTTATAAAGATAATCCAAGGAACCATATAAGCATACATAATTGTACATTGTGTATATACCTTTCTCTATCATAGTCAGCACAGAATAAGCAGAATAAAGTGGCTCTTACATGGCTAATATATTCTATTAAATGTTTGTAAAGGCGATTGTCGTGAAGGTTCTCTACAGTATTCGTTTGTTTGGGTTGTATTTTCTACATGCGAATGCCTTTGTGGTTGTTCTACTGTAGTAGTGCTATCCACCCCTTCTTCAAGAGAAACGGAAAATGATGAGATGAAAGGCCTCTTAATAGCACCAAGTTGTTTAGAATGTGAGTAAACTTGGAACAGTATTACTCCAGTACTGGCAAAACGTTATGGACTAAGTGCAATAGCCGAGAAAATCTCTCCATGTAATCACGGCATTTAATCATATTTGCTAATAGTTCCAGCTGAGACGTCCAGTCTGTATTCAAATTAATTAATTTAGGAGCTTACAGTAAAATAAAACTAGATGCGTAATGGAGAACGTGATTACAATATCACATTCTATATGTGAAGCTCAACCAAATTACATTTTGATTTTGAATGAATAATGGACCCTACTTGTATTTCCCTTTTTTAAAGATGCTTTGCACCATTGCACTTTGATTACCTCCTCCTGGCCGATTGAGAATATATTGGGCTCATGGTTACGTTAAGGCAAGGTTTGGCTTAGCATGAACATAATCAGGCATATTTAGAGCATTTAGTAGAAAATGTAGCTTTTTTTGAAGCATGTACAGTATTTAGTTATTTTTGTATTGTATATTTAAAGGGTGAAAAGTTATCTTTGCATTTATCTGGTTTCACCACTAGATGGAGTACTAAACCCAGAAATATCCTTGATTGTACTTGATCAACTCTACAGTCAGTAAATAGTTATTTACATTAAGGTAAACATTCTAATCAAAGATTTAAACAGATTTAGCCTGTAATTATAATCATTGTGAATATTACACTGAGAGCTGGATGTTGTAACCTAAAGTTATTTGCGTGAAACACTTGTGTGGTTAAATGTAGAATGTTCGATTGAGGTTAGACTTTCCAGGTGATTCGGTGTCTTGAGGAGTGCTTCAGGTGTTGTCACTATAGCTGGTCGGTTTTTAGTGAGTCAGTAATGCAGTTTCGTAAATGCTACTTTCAGAGAGACAACTCGTACATCCTAGGAAATGTTGGATCTATGACAAAAATGGTACTTAAGAGTGGATACGAAAGTATTTAGTTTTCTTTTAATGAATCTATTTTGACCGTTACTGGCCAACAACAACGTTGGTAGTAATTACATGAATGTGAGAGGATTATTTTCTATGTAAGCAGCTTGTCCTCATTCTCCAACATGGACTGGTAGTCTTCCTTGGTAAGCCCAAAGCCTTTAAATCAACGCTTCCAATCAGTTGATGAGCCGGTTTGATGAGGGCCATTCTGTGGAGCGCAATAACCAGCCTCATCTTTGCAATCAACGCTTCCCTTCCCAAAATGACAGATCCTTCCTCTTAGATGTTTTATGTGATTAACGCCATGACCCAACAAGCTCCAGTCATGTTATTTTTAAAAACATAGAGCAACTCTGACTCAGCAGGGATCTATGCAAATATATAATATATAAAATGTAATTTTGTATTATTATCATCATGTCATATTTGTATTTACTAAACCAGGAGAGTTGTGTGAAGGGAGGGCTGGATGAGACAGTAGGAGAACCACAAGCTACTTTCTAAGGCCTGCGTTTGCTCTGATTCATGCCTTTGTAATGTCACTCTCTTTCTGCTTTTTCTTTCATCACTCTTCGCCCCAGAGTGTGTGTTTCTGTTCACTTGTTTCTTTGGGTGCTGAGTTAACATACAACTGTATTTGTGTACATGAAACTCTGCACTTTAATCACAATACAGTTGTTAACAAAAACTAATCTTTGTGGGCTTGTCTTTTTTTCCCTTGCTTTCATCACCACGGTAATGACAATGGGTTGTCGTCAAGCTTTTCCCTCTTCACGCATCCTACTTTATCTTCAAATGTACTTTTCTATAACTCTTGTTTCCATCGAGCCATGCCAACGTTCTGTACAGGTATGGCTGACTTTGCCTATTCTATTCTGAATGATTCTCTGTTAAGTCTAGTTTACAATAGAACATGTGTCCATGTGCAAAGGGCTAAACTCTCTGTAATGGGGCTTGCTAAACAACTCCAGGGTACTTTTACAATGCCATTATCTAATCTATATATATCTATTTAATGCCACTGTAGGAATAATTGTGCAGCACCTATCCTCAGGTCTGCTTATCGTTTTAGAGCTGGTCGGCTTTATTTACACCCAGTTTGCTCCTCTTCTTTGTAGGTGATGAAACGTACCAAGACATTTTCCAAGACTTCACTCTGATGGCCTCCAACGATCCAGAGAAGTTAAACCGCTACCAGCAATATGATCCACCGCGGCCCTGACATGACTGGGACAGCCAGGAAACAAGTAATGCCCAGAGACCTCTGGAGCATGGCGAGGTAGCAACAGGCTTCACCATATCATCAAAGGGCCAATCCACCCTTCCTTGATTTGTAATTCGTTTTTAATTGTGGCTTGATTTTAATGTACATACACTAGAGTTTAAAGGACATTAAGGAATTCTGTCAGTGATGTACTACAGTACAGTCTTCGTGAAAATACAATTATAATTTAGCTCTGTTTCAATCTAGAGATGCCTCCGAGGTTTTTGATATTGTCTGCTTTTATCAATCGCTGCCCAACAGTTTATTTTGCTAATACAGTTCCCTTAAATGTAAAGGTAAATAAATATAATAATATTTGAGCTTTGTTGATTATAGTAAAAAGCTTCTGACAGTTAATTTTGAACAGAATGCTGCATGATGTTTCTGTTTTTAATGTCTTAGGATAGTTCACCAAACAAAAGGAATGACTATACACCTTCATAGTGACTTTAGGTAAATTGATTTCAAACGCATACATTTGAAAGTTCCCCTTGTCGACGTTATCCCAAACTATTTAGGTGAAATCAGATTTTTCAGACTCCAAGGAGTAAACATGACTGTGAAATGACTCCAGACAGCTGTGTTGCATAATCTATGTTGTCTGAATATGTCTTTGTTTAGATCCATATTTATGTAATCATTAAAAAAAAAAAAAAAAAGTATTATGAGTAACATAATGTTCATTTTCAGATTTTTGGTGTTGCCATGTCCCAAAATATTTTTGGGAGAACTCTTTTTTAATTTTATTTATAGGAAACACATTTGCTGGCCGATTTCACCAATTGAAACGATAACATTCAGTTATTAGACTAAATAGGTGTTATATAAGTATGCAAGTATTTTGCCATAGCTTGTACACATTTTTTCTACAAGGTGGTTGGGACTCATTATTGAGCTATTTCTTAAATGATTATCTGCTCTGCGTTTGCATGGGACATGCTTTGTAACTATTTTGCACAGATTCCTTTGTCTCAAATCACCACTGATGTTTACCTGTTGTCATGGTAAATATTTGACATGTGAAACAGTGTCCAGTGATACTGGAAATGCTTTTATTGATGTGATTTGTAAAAACCCTTGTACTAGGATTACTGTATGAGAGATATATGCTTGGTTAACTTTACAAATGTTCCACAGGGTTATGTCTAATGTCCAATTAAATGCCGCCCATGTATGTACAGTATGTAGCTGTGTTTCACATTGTTGCCAGGTGCAGGTTGGGAATTTAAAATCTGAAGTTATGTGAAATCATCAAATTAATTATTTTCAGGCCCTGACCCATTTAGTCAAGATATAAAACTGTTGTATGCATACAGTATTGTTATATATCATCTCTGGTCTATGATTAATAGTATTCATAATATAACGTAAGATATGGTTTTGTTGGGCAGTGCAGTTATGTCCTGCATGGGGAAACACCATGCAACATGGAATACACATTTTGTACATTTTGTACAGGTGCTTTTGAATAGAGCATATAGCATGAAATGCTGGTACTCATTAAGCTTAATATGCTTTTGTAAATGCTGTTCTTTTTGTCTTTGTTACATATCTTATATTGTCCCCATGTATTCCAATTCATTTGTATTTTACAATTGTAATCTGAGAATTTAAATACATATGCAAAATATTATGAAGAGAAGATCATTCTGTGTTGCTGGTTTTATATTGCAATGGTGCTGTATGCTGGTATATTCAACCTCCTCGCCTTACTTAGCAGTTTGTATTATGATCATTAAGGCTGTCAGTATGAACTTGACACATTTGTCAAGACTTATCTTAATTAAAACTGTTTAAAATGAACAGTTTTCAAGAAAATACAAAGTAGTTAACCTCTCCTTTACAATAATTAGCAGTATCTGAACTTGCTTCTATGAGCTTTATTGATCATGTACAATGATAGTTCCACAACTGGTGGAACTCATGAACACCATTAAAGATATTTCCATATGGTAATTTTTATTTTTTTCTTACTCCTATCCCAAGTTCTTCTGAGTTCAAACATTACATGTTGAGACATATTTACTGTCTGTCGGGCTCATTTGTGGAACTTTTCCTTCCAGCCTCCGCTTAACACAGTACAAATTATGTTAATAAAACAACTTTTTCTGCCAGTGTTCCAGTGAAAACCTTCATAGATGCTTTGCCCACCACTTAAAGTGAGTTATGGCTGTGCGTGTGTAGTAGGTCTACATGTGTTTAGTCTGAGCAAGCTAAAGTCTGTGAACATTCATCTTCTACACAAAAGCATTTTGTTCATTTAGAAATAGGCCTATACTTTAACTACATTTAATTAAGAGATTCTTTTATCCAATCAAACTTAATTATTGAATATAGGTCAAACTAGGCTACACGTCATAATACTGCTATGGCTTATGACTTCAGATTCATCATCAGGGTAACATTTCCTAAAACACCATGTTATATAATGCAGTTATCAAAAATGAATTCTAATATCTTAAACGTTTTAGTTAAGCATAACATGAGCATGAAGTAGTACTGTTTGTACTTTCCCATTTGGATTCGGGGGTCACAAAAGTTAGATTTCCCTCAGTAGCTTCAATTTAACATAGAATCTTAAACCTCGTTGCATTTATCATGATAAAAACGCTCTTTTCGTGTTAAATTTAATTTGTGTAAAAACATTTCGAAATACTGTGCAGATTAGATGATGCAGGCTGCCGCTGACTTGACTCATCGGAGCAAATATCTCCAGCCACTGCCTAGCAGAGGATACAATGTTTCACACTGGCCAGGGTTGTGCCAGGAACTGTGTGGTCTTTGCCCCTGCAGAGAAACAAAGGGCCGCTGCTGGATACTTTTTCCTCCATAAAATTGTGATGTGCACAAGCTGAGAGGGTCAAGCACCATTAACCGTGCCTCTCCAACCGCAACATCCAAGGGTCTCTGCGGAACACCGCATCCACCAGGCACTGAACTACAGCAGCTAGTCATTTAGTATTAGACGGTTATCTCATTTATTTACATTAAGTTAAATCTGTCACTTGCATCATGCAATGATCATACCGTCATTGAGAAACTCAAAACAGAAAAAAATTAAGAAAATAAAATCTCACCCGTGACTGTCTCCGTTGACTTAAATTACATTCTGAGTATGAAGTAAATTGTGTACACTTACAGAATGAAAAAGGGGGATATAAACCGTTTGATACAGGAAATGAATGCATTTTTAAGTTATGGTGTGCATCTTTAGATAAAGACATAGATAAAGACATTAGTGCCTTACATAGTAACATGTAGCTGTGAAGAAATCTACAGTACTATACAGGATATAATTGTTCTGTCCAGCTGCATGGCCTTCAAAGTATCCAGCTGTTTCTGCTTCTAGACGCACATTGTAAACATCTTCATCAAGCGAGACCACAACCATGAATGAACCTCTAGCTGTGGTTAGTGCCAGGCTCCAGAAATGGATCTGAAAAGAGAATAGAACCCTGCAGCATTAATGATAAACTGCAGCTTTGAGGCAACATGGGGATATGAACCTCTAACCTAAACTGTATTTTTACAATTCTGGTTTGAGGTACAATAGAATGGTGTCCCTCTGTTAGCACTTAGCCTTTGAGCAACACAGGTATTAGAACTTCTAAGCCTCGCAGTGTAATGTTAACACGGGAATGATGAAGCCTGAAACACAGTAACTAACTGCATTAAGGCTTATGCTCGGATGTTGACAACGAACAGAAAGGCTCGGTTTCATATTTTGGAACTGCCTCATGCATGGAATCTAAGCAGTGTGCCTGTTTTTCTCTAAATGATGCTGATGAATGGACAGATGATGAATATGCACTGTTACATTCTTACTTACCGCAAAACCCTCAGCTGTGCTCACAGTACAGTAACAGAGGATCCTGCAATACAACATGCAGTAACGTGGTGAACCATCCACCCCCCTGGACCCATTATTGGTCTTATTCATCCTCCAGCTCTGGTATGTAGTTTATGTCTGTATTCTGGCTTCCCAGAATGGGCAGGGCTTTCTGCCTTTGATTTTCTTTAGACTTCTTTTAGCGAGTGAGGGCTCCCCAGGGGCCTGCCCTGCACAGCCGTGCACCGCCAGCCAGTGGTCAGGCTTTCCAGTGAGTCCCCCAACTTCTCCACCTCGGCTCAAAGCGGGTCTGGTCTCCAGCTGTTGACTAGACCTCAAGCCAGGTGTGCAGGGGACCAGAACGAGAACAGTTAGATTTAACTGTTGTGTAACTCTTATCCTAATCCTATACTGTGTACTTCCACATTGAGTTTGGAGGTCACTTAAAAAACAGTGCCAAGCTTTCTGGTGATAAGTGTTTCTCAAAAATTAAATGTAATTTAGACAGCAGCACATGTTCAGTCCAGCTGCTATTGGGATATACCAGCAGCAACCAGAAAGAATTATATAACTCCTCAGATTGTTTTGACATTTGTCCTATCTGCTCTCAGGGAAGAGCAGGCATATTTCATCACACTTTACCGTTTAGACTCTAAATTTTAGAGTATAAACTCTGGTCACAGCAGAGTAGGCTACACTACAACAAGAACTAATGAGAAAATCTGTTTGATGGTTACTGTACTATTTAAGCAGGTGGTTGGAGACGCCTCTGGTAGTGGAAGTTTTATACAAACCTGTTCCTCGACACACTGCCACTGTTGACTATGGTCTCGTTGATGTGTCCATGCCATCGAACTTAAAACACAAACTTGGCTGCTTCTGATGAGCAGAACTTAACTACCTGTAAAAGTAATGGAGAAAGTGTAACCGGTGCTCATGTCGCAGAGGATGGTCGCAATCAGATAATCTCTGAAATAAACAAAAATGTAAAGCAGGCAGGCAAATTATATTTTATATTAACACTGCCAGAGGTGGCGTCCGACTTCCAATGCAGAGGTTTTGCTAAACAAACAAAAAAATCACTGTGTTCACAGTAACTGCAGAAGATGTAGTGTATGTGGACAGGAATGGCTGCAAAACGAGGCTACTTTTTGTTTGGTTGTGGGAGGTCCTCCATCTCTAGGCTCCGATAACAGAATATTTATGAGGTAGCCTACAAGTGACTTGGGCCAACTTAGACATGTATCTTGACTTCTGATTGTACCTTTCATTTAGGGAGTCAAAACAGTGTTCTGGGCTTCTTCATGGACCATCGGCACATCACTCGCTAGGATATGAAGTCATTCTACAAGTCTCTGAGGGCTTTAGCCTTTACCCACATATTCCCTTACCCTTTCTGGCCATCTGCTGGGCTTACTTGTTTGCTTTAACAGAATGTACAATGTGGTTGAACTGTGATCCTGTCGTCAAAGGTTTCTCACCACTACTGCTTCTACAGACGTGACTATCAGACCAAAGGCACGCTTAATGCCTGACCATCATCCCGCCATTAAGCCCCCAATTACTCGTCATGCCTTCAGCTTGTCAGTTCACTGACAGACGTTAAAGGCGCCGGTCTACTGCCAGCTTGTAACTCTCCAGAGTTCATATGCCTTCTCACTGGACATGGCTAAAGGATCCCTTGCCTTGTATGGTGCTATACAGTGTATGTAGCAGCCATCACAAGCTGACAATTTTTGCTCACACTTCCTAAAAAGCGCAACAGGCTGTTACAGAAAGCATAAAGGTCAAGGGGTCAGACCTCAAAGAAGCCACTACTGTTACATGTGTAGCACAATAAAGTAGATATCTCCGCTGATACCTGGTGGTCACTAAATGTTAGTCAATCTGGACAATTGTAGAATTTAAACATAAGCAACAGAGAAGATTAAGTCTGCTGGTTGCTATCACAGAAACAGCATAGAGATGACTATTTTAAGTAATAAGATTTAATTTGTAGTTTTAGAAAGATAAGAAATTGTGGAATATACATTCTCAAAACTAAGTACAGTAATACTAAGTAAAAAAAAGTATATAACAATTTCAATTACAATAGAATGTGCTGCCACAAAGAATAGCTGGAAATGGTTGACTGTTTATTTGGCAGGGACACATTTGTCCTAATACAGGCAGAGGGGCTTTGTGCCAGGCAGGCTGTAGATGCACCAACAGCTGTACTTAACATGAAGCAGTCTGTGTACACACACACACTGTGCAGCCACACAAATAACACAAATTAAATAAACACAGCATAGTCTCCAATACATAGATACCATTTTATTTTTGTGAGTGACAGTAAATGTTACCATTTTAGCGACAAAATGTAAAACGTTCCCAGTCAGGGAAGGAACAAGTAAATAGGAGAGAACAGAGGGAGGTAAATCAACAAAGGGATGAAGGAGAGAACAGAATATGCTGCAGGAATCTTGTTTCTGATGCCTGGGAATGCCACCTGTGGAAGAGGACAGATTGGTTATAGTTCATTGGTTGGTTGGCCCCCAAATATAGATTATATCCAATCTAATTTACATTCAACAACATGTAATTATAATATGAGCGATAATAAGCTAAATGGACAGTAACTGGCATTGGCTTCCAGTTATTGTCCATTTAGCCACACATAACATGTAAGTCTTGCATCTTAGAGAGGGACAATGTTTAGTGTCTAGCTTGAGGCCAAATATATTTGAGCCATGACCCGAGGGGAATTAAACCACTGGTCTTTTAATGAGGAGGTCACAAACTTGCATAAAGCACTGACAAGAGATGAGCTTCACAACAAGCTTCTCAATTGTTTGTCGCTGGGCACTTGAACCTCATAAAGGAATGACTGACTATGTAAACAAGCTACATTTTGGTTGCCCACACCTCATCGGTCTCATCACACTTAACACTGGGTGCTTACATGGGAGGTAGCTCCCAGCCATCTCAAGACAAACACAACTGGCAGCCAGAAATCATTAAACATTCAACTGCATTGGCAAGTACTGAGATGGTATGCCTGCTTACATTCCTATGGAAGGGATTGGTGAAACCAGGCTAAGCTTGGTAACAGCCCTGTATCACAACAACATATTAACTGGTCATCTAAAGGGCCAGTTTATCACCTGAAGCTACATGAGAGCTGAAATCTTACAAACACTACATTCACACAAAAAACACACGGCGAACTGATTTAACCCAAACACGTAGCTACCACTACAACAAAAAAGCCAAATAACTTGCAAATAAACCCCTCAGTCAACATATTGTACCATGACTGTTTACTTTGGTGGATAAATAGTCGAGTGTGAATGAGGTTTCTTTTTGCTGTTGTTGTGACTGTAACCACATATGAAGCTATCAAACCGTATGGGACCTGGCCCAAACTAAAGCTGGTCAGAGCTGTGTATGTGTTGGGAGGGTGGGATTACTAGTACATAGTTTGTGTTGTGAACAATTATCTATTGCACTTGGAAATTACAGATGTTTGCTCGCCAAATAGACAACAATTAAAAAGAATAATTTTGTCTGAGCAAGTGTTGCAAGTAACAAGAGTAAAACACACAACGAGATTCAGCAACTTGAAGCGACGACAGGTGGACTAACGGTTGGCGACACCGTGGGCGGTGGGCAAATCTCAACTTCAAGCGACACAATTGAGGCGACTACCAATGGGAGGTAAGGAGATTGTTGACTGACAGATTAGCTGAAGCATTTCTGGTTGGAAATATACGAGGGGGATACCTAGGCATCAAGCGCTGGAATGTTATGCATATATGCGCCGCCAACGTAACTATAAAAAGACGATGTATTCTATCCAGAAACTACAATGGCCTCCACCCTGGGAAAATGGACAGGAGGCTTTCCTCTGGTTTCAAACACCTTTGTCACGCTACCTTCACTCCCATTGGTAGTCGCCGAGTCGCACCACTATGGATTTGCATAAAATAGCCCCGACGTCTACTCTGGCCCCGCCTAGCTGGCTTGCAGCGGTGACATTGTCGCTTGTCGCTCGTCGCTCTGAATCGCCAACTCTCATTGAAAATGAACGACGGCCGGTCACTTTGTCGCCCTCGTTGGTCGTGGGTGTGAACGCAGGGTCAGGGGGTCACGGTGCGACTGTGTTGGTACTGCACCTCAGCACCTCATGTGTGTACTGTAGCGCATGCCTGCAGTCTTACCTCAGCAGTGACGCTGGATCACTCGTCAATGTACTCAAAGGGCTCAGGGGGTTCTGGCTCCTGCTCCTCCTCCTCGATCTTGGGCCCATGGGCGGACACCGGCTCCACTAGCTCCTCCTCCTCCTCCTCGCTGGTGTCCTTCATGATGATGATGCCGCCCGTGTGCAGCTGGTAGGCAGACAGGGAGCAAACGCCAGTAGCATGAGCGGGTCGCCTCGGTCAATACATTAAGGCGGTGGAACACGCTGCACAGACAGCTGTTTAAAGCTCACACTTCCCCAATGTCAACACGGGACACACGCTTATGGAATGGTACATCCACAAAGACCTGCCGCCTGATAAAGCAGCAGAAACAACACGGACAGCTACAAGGATGCCTGAAGGGTCTCCTGTTTAATTACACTACTGTGTTCACTACCATCTTACTGCAGGACATAAGGGATCTACGCAGTATGCAACCGCTGTTTAGATGGCAGTTTGGCTCAAAAGCAAATGAAGGGGAACCCCAATTCTTAGTCTTTTAAACTCCAAATCCACAAAGGAATGGCTCTTGTGAACTAATGCATATTCTAAAAGCAGTGTGTAGATAATATAGTACTAGAAGACGATAACATAGGAGGCAGTATAGAAAGATGTCATCTAAAAAGCAAGCGGCCCTCTAGAGACTGAATGCTGACAGAATAAGACAAGAGGCAGAGAGACAGGCTGACAGTCAGCTGGCCAGTAGAGAATGGGTACCGGTTTGAAGGGCTGGTAGCGGCAGCTCTCTGGCATGATGAGGACTTTGAGCTGGGCTGGCATCACTCTGGCTGGGTTCTCCAGCAGCTGGAAGCCTGGCTCTGGCTCCTTCTTCTTCTCCTTTTCCTTCTCCTTCTCTTTATCTTTCTCCTCATCCTTCTTTTCCTTGTCTGTCTCCTGGACCTCCTGTGACAGTAAGCAAAGTCCACATTCATAAAGCTGTTCTGGTTTTGACACAGAGCATCCACATGGTTGCTAACATATTTTTACATTAGATATCCATACCTAGTATCTTCAGCAGTTTGTTTGAACTATCAACCATGTTTCAATGGTGCTTTAGTTATAGTTCTACAGCAGAAATCCTACAGTAGTAGTTCTATAAACAAGGTATTTTGAGTAATTATAGACATTTTTAACAAAAATAGTTGCTTCAGGATGCTTCACCCCATTAGCCTATGTAACCACAGTACAAACACTATTAAGGAATGAGACCTGACGTCTCAGATGGCGAGACATGAGCATTCTGTCCCTCAACACGGTGAGGTTAAATCACAAACATAGCTAATAACCCAGAACAGGCCAATGAAAGTTAAAGTTCTTCAGCTGATGGGACCTGTCCATAGAAAGTGTCAATGAAAATTTGCGTAACCACAAATTCACATATCCACACAGAACAGCAAATTGGTCTGCCAGCCGTTTGCTATAATAAACGATGTGAAAAAAGATATCAATAGTACTGCTAACCAAGAAAAGGAAAATGACGCATAAAAACAATGTACAGCTGTTTTAACAAGTCTTAAGACACAATGCCAAGAAAGTTTTACAGATAAAAGGAAAACAAAAACAACAAAAAAACTAAAGGACAGGAATGACTAAATAATCATAATTCAGCAATGATTACTAGTATTGCTAAAAAAATCCATGGGAGTACAGCAATGTTCAGGAAAGTATTTCAGTGACCCAGTTGCTGCTGTAAAATGATAAACAACGCAATCTCATTAACGTTAAGAAAACATTAACTTAGTCATCAGGTTTGCAGCAACATTCTCATGTGTTTTCTTAATTATGTTCATGTCACATTTCAATGCCTGACAAAGTTATGAGAAGCCTACCAAATAACAGAAAACAATGCCGCATTTTCGTGCTGTTAACTTTCAGTTTGTATTTGTCATTTAGTCAATTACATTTCAAAAATGTTTACTGATGTGCAAAAAACTTTAAAGAAAAGGACATTGCATTTGATGTAAAAAGGTCTTCAGTCACATGCAGTGAAATTATTGATTTTACGATTATTCACCACAATAAATGGCCAGCGTGTGAACCTGTACACTTTAGTAGCAGTAGCGTCCAAGTATCTAGTCATTGCAACCAACCTAGCACGATAACCACCTCTTTCTAATAAGGCAAGCCAATGCATGTGACACGTAATTTATGTGGGTCTCTGCTCTAAAGAATAGACGCTGGTGAAACTACCTGTGCAGGTGCATGCAGGTGTTTAACACTAGAACCGCCAAGAATCTCTGTATACCTAAAACCGCCAACAGGTAATATTTACACATGCGCCTAGATACTGTGTTAATAGTTCCAAAATGTACTCTGTCATTGTATTGATTGTCTTCTAAAATATATTTGTTTAATTGTCTGTGCTCTAGTTTCCCAAGATGAAAGATCAAACTTGTTAGCATGTCGGCTAAGTTAAGATAATGCTAGCGGCACTTTGCTGTAGTCGGGAACAGCGTTTCATCCACGCCAGTAGTGTCTGTAGCATAACATGCAGTTCTGTATGAGTCTCCCCGACACTTCAGTCACGATCGCAAATGTGTCTGTGGTGTACCCGCATCACACGTCAATATATTATTAAAACAGAGTTATGTACTATTGACCCCGTGGCGGTTCTAGTGTTAGCCTCCTGCGTATGTAATCATCACCCTCCCTAACTTACCACTTCCATCTTCTCTTCTTCCTTATCCTTCTTCTCCTTCTCCTTCTTCTTGGCTTTGGCAGTGATGGAGAGGACAGCCGTGGATACCTAGCACATAAACAGAAGAAATTACAGCAACTTTCTTGCAATGAAAATTATATAAAAATAAAACCACCGCTTGATTTCAATTATGTTGTAGAATGGCATCTATTATTGTGAAATGAACCACCTATGAAAAACACCATTGACATACTGAAACAATACACCTAAGGGAAGACTAAAGGGTTAATAAAATCATTATAGAGAGCATTTCAAATCTAGAATCAATACAAGCTAGCTACACTCAACAACATTCAACTCTTCTATTGCCAGTCCTCTGGAGTCACTAGCCATAACTAATAAAATACATATAATAATAAAAACATCTGATTTGAGACAAGACAACTGATTAAAGACAATAGATTTTTTGGCACAAATATTTCTACACTGCAATTATTTCTTTCAACAATGCATTTCCATTGCTTTATTGAACCAACACGGCAAAAGTGAAATAGGACTTAAGATTCTTGTCAGCCTGTCCTTTTTCTACCTCTTTTCCATAACTACCACATGCCAGCCTCTCACCTTCTCCTTTTCCTTTTCCTTGGGGACCTCCAGGGCAGGTGGGTAGGCAAAGGTGGAGGGCTTACAGTTCGAGCGGTACTGCACTTTGGGCATCTGAACAAGGACACAGAGATGGGTTTTCATTCAGAGATCACTACAAAGTTCACATTTGTGTACTGCAGTAATAAGAAAAATGCAATCAGACCTGTGGGGCTTAAATGGCATTAGTAGGGTTGGGTACCGAACTCGGTACTTCTAAGAGTACCAACCGAATTACGTCGGTACTACCGAGTACCGATTGAGATTAAATCAAACTGTACCAGATTTCAGTACTTTAGCGCACGGAAAGAAAGAAACGCGAGCCAGATTAAATCATCCCTGCACAGCCTGCAGCTTGTTAAATAGTAAACACAATCTCGATGAGACAAAAGATATCACAGGTTTACCTTTTTTCTGTACTTTACTCCCACTTGTCATGGAGGGACAGTTACTTTTATCCAGGACTGGCTGCAGCAGTTTCGATAAAAAAAAAGTTCTGGCCTATTAATCTCTAAATAGGCCAGAACTTTTTATCCCTGTGCCTTTGAGACTAAAGGAGTTTTCAGTATCTAGTCTTCGTGTTCAATGAATTAATAGCTCTTTATTTTAGCACGTTACGCATCTATTTAACATTCTGGAAGTGAAGCGTAATATGCGCGATCCCATCAAGGGCACAACATCGCTTCCAGCTTTCAGCAAAACATTGTCGGCGGTTTGTGTAAAACATTACGTAGTGGCAGTTGAGACTGGAGCAGTGAGATAAAGAGACCGCTGTAGAAGCGGCGACAGAAAACTCTTGCGGCGGTATGATAGAGGCTAGATCTAACCTGGCATAGCCAGAGTAATTGTTTTGTCCTAAGTCACGGCGAAAGTAAACGGAAGCTCGCGAGATTATGGTGGTCTCGCGAGGCTATGATAGAGCAGGAATACGGTCACGTCTCCGGTATCAGATCAAACTAGGCTTATTGTTTATAGCGGCAATACTTACGTCCTCATTTCGGATTTAACCCTGTAGGCTACAACTACATTTAAAGTCACTATGAAAGTGTGCCATGCTAACGTAAGACAACGTATTTCTGCTTCAGAGAATGTAGTTCATACACAGCGTAGACCACTAGCAGGGTAGGGGGCGTTCAAGAAACCTGAGGGAGGCACAGTTCAATAATGCTAACATTAGGCTGTAGACTAAAGCAGAACTCCTAAAACATGTGGTTTGTAAAGAGTCAGTCAGGCAATTATTTTCTCTAGGCAACATTAAATAAAATTAATTAAAATGATTATAACAAAGAGTAAAGTAACGAAAAAAGTATCGCTGAGGTACCGTACCGGCACCGATTCAAATGTGAACGGTACCCAACCCTAGGCATTACGCTTAAAATGTGGTTCATCTGTAAACTTTGCTATATAACTTTAATATGAAATACCTTAAGGTCCTTGTTAAGGCAAATGATGGCCGTGGGCGTGAAGGCCAGTGACAGGAAGTGGGATAGAGGGAACCAGAACCAGAACTGGGTGAAGACTAGCAGACCCACCACTGAGGGCATGTGGGTGTGGCCTGTCCTGGACTGAAGGGAGATGGTCACATTACGTCCACCTGCAGAGAGAGAGACAGAGAGAAAGGGGAAGTATTATGGAATGGTTTGATTTCTTATCCTCAAACGAAAAAAGTAATTACTGTACATTATAGCCTCACATTCACAACCAGCGACTTTTGGTCGCCCTGCTTTACTTACTGCCCTACTGTCTAGGTGAGTACAGTACTGGTGTTACCTCAAATTTTAAGCACCGGTATGTTGGTCTGAGAAAATCTGTGCCATGTAGTTATTTATGTGCACAAGCCCGCAAACAGTCCTGACTGTTCACTTAAATATTTAGTCTTAAATTGCCAGTATGTGCATCCCTGTCCCCCCGTGGAATTATAAACTGGAAAAAAACTGCTTTTTGACTTATTTTGTGGCAAAATCACCAAACATTTTAAGATGTTAGCATCAGATTTGACTGGCGATGGTATATGTGCAGTTCTTATGTCCTAATGATCACTGAAAGTGTGGATATGGCTCTCTCCATATTCATGCTATTGGGTACTTCCTAAATAAATGTCAGAGCATTCAAAGATGGCTACCGAGTGGCGAGACTTGCCTATAAGGACTTTGGTATAAACCACGGCACTGAAATACATATACAGTTAACAATTTTATTTTCTTTTTTAAACAAAAAAAGCACACTTGACCATACAGCGCCAGATGCAATGTCCATGTGTAACAGGGATTCTGTCTGAGGATCTGTGTCATATCTAAGGACCCTTAAGCAGGAGATCAAGGCAACATGAGGCCTTGAACCTGAGCCTTTTGTTAATACCAGATAACAATGTTGCCCTCTAATCCATCTCTAATCCCGGCATACAATAGCTAAATGGACATTAACCTAAATTAATTGGCGAGGGTGTCACACGATGAATGACTGGGAAGTGAACACGGGTAGCGCCCAAGGGAAACACCCAAAAATCTGTCAGGCTTTTCCATTTGTGTCGCTAGTTGGGTAGTGAGTTGGAGGAAAGCCCCTAACTGGAGTCAATCTCAGTTTTATATAATACAATGTAATTAGAAAAATCAAAAAAACATTGTGTTACTAAGGAGTTGTCCCACTAGTCTCTTGGGCTTAGCAGCAAAAGAAAAAATCAAATCAATGAAGACAATAGCTATTAAATCATGCAGTTTCCTGTTGTTGAGGTGTCTCCCCCTTTCTGAGCACACTGAAAGGCATGCAGTCAGAGTGAAGATCAGTTTAAGCTTTATCTTATCCTATTGATTTCTAAGTAACATTTAAGGATGGAATCCACCAAGGTGTAACCCGCCAACAGACCTCAAAAAACACTCTAGCAGTGTTCAATGAACCATATAGACCTAGACTCATTTGCATGCTGAAGAATGTATATGGCATATCAAGGCCATGTGTGTATTTTGGCGGAAACGGTCTAATTTCGCTTCACATAAACATAACAATATTCCAGCTATGTACAGTGCATCCAGAAAGTATTCACAACTCTTCACTTTTTACACATTTTGCTATGTTACAGCCTTAAGGCCCTTTTACACCAAGCGCAACGTGAAAAAGCGACGGTTAATTTTTTAAAATGCATTATAGTAAATGACACCATTTACATACAGCGCGAATTTTCGCAATGTGAAACAGCGACATTTTATTTGCTTTAAAGTTGATTTTTAAACTTTCGCCGGCGATGAAATGGGTTTAACCAATCACAACAAACTATTGATGTCACATGACAATAGCGGATCTGTTTACATTACAATAAGCTGGTAAAGCTTTGACAAACACCCAAAACATGGGAAGTACCGTAGCCTATCACTGCAAACATCGGTTATGATTAGCCTACAGTAAGTAAACATCTATTTGACAGTTAACAGTTTTTTATAAGATTGCATTGGCTGGCATTGCTACGAACATGTATTGAATTTATAATAATAAAGTACGATCTATAGCATTTGAACTCCTTGAGTTTCATCCGGAAATACAGCCTGACGTTTCTGCTACTTCTGGCCAAGACTAGTGGCACTCGCATTCATGTTTCAGTGTCGCTGTGTAGGTTACAGTAACGTTAGGTACATACATGGGCTCCTCCGGGATAGCTGATTACAGACGAAGATTTCTATGTTGATACTAGCCTGTCTGCTTTATTTTGTAGCACTCAAAATGATAGCATGGGCACTACGCTGACCTGTATAT
Organism: Forbesichthys papilliferus; assembly: GCA_025399855.1. NCBI lineage: Eukaryota > Metazoa > Chordata > Actinopteri > Percopsiformes > Amblyopsidae > Forbesichthys > Forbesichthys papilliferus. The sequence continues at coordinate 40,478 of JAODOY010040010.1, forward strand.
GCTACGCCAAACTGTAGAGAACACTTTATCCAACTCGCCACTGAGACTCGTTCTCTTCCCTCCGGATTAGTTCAGCAGGCTAAATAAAAAGAAGGCACCATGCACTCGGCACCGCAGCAACAGACAGGCACCAAACCTGTCAGTCACCGCAAAACACCGCACACGTCCACTCATCTTGAACTTTTTGTCGCCAACGTAAAATTATTCTGGAATTATGTCTTAACATTCGAAATAACGCGTCACGTTCGGTGTAAAAGGTTTGAAGCGAAAATCGTTTGTTTGCATTGTATTAGCCTGCAGCAAAGGTTTTTTTACAACAGCAAATTGCAGCCACACAAAAAATAATTTATTCTCACGTAACGTGAAGCTTTTTTTGTTAAAACGTAAAAGGACAGTTTCACGTTATAACGTGAAAAGACAGTTTTACTCAATAATATGAGTTTCACATTATAACATTAACATTGCAATGAACTAGCATCAATTCTAGCATTGATTCATATGGCCAAAAACAGATTATTTTGATGTTTCTACCCTTCATACTAGGCTAAAATAGTAGGCTACAGGGTATCGTCGGACTGACTGACTCTGGAGCATGCACCGGGAGTTGGAGTTAACCTTTTCGCCACGATCGGTTTAGACTAAGCAGTGAAAAAATGTATGGGATAGCGAAACAACCAGACTACATCAGCCCATCCAAGCCACCAACACACTGGGCTCACCATTATCATCTGCACCTGTCCTTGTCTGTGGGGAAATAGTAGAGCCATATATTGATAGGGGGTTGTTACATCCATATCCTCGGTTAACCTAGGCTATAAACTATGTTAATTGGGGATTGTGATCATTAGGATGCAGCTGCTTGGCCGAGAACCGTTTTTACAACATTGCTGTCAATACTTGTTTCGTCTGCACACAATCTAAATCCTCGTGCTCAACATAATGTCTCAAGTTCAACCCAAGAAAGCGGGCTAGAAGTAGCCTTAAGACTAATGCTCAAGGGTAGTAGGAGGCTAAGGTAAATGAGCCAGATCATGTGTAAATCATCAAGTATTATAATGTTTACATATAACGTGAAACTAACTTTTCACGTTATAAAGTGATACCTTTTTTCCTTTGGATAGAAACATCAGACGTATAATAATCCAAACAAAGAGTAATTTTCCTAGCTTCGCAAGACCATCTTGAACTTGCAAGCTTCAGTTTGACTTTGCCTCAAGAATCAGTCTGGAGAGCTTGGAAATCGTTTCAGGCCAGTAAACCTATGGGGCCTTTCCACTGGCATGGTTGGCCGCGCCATGCCGTGCTCATTTGCGTTGCCAATACCAGTTTAACCGGGTCCAAGATGGGCCTGCTCTGGAGGGGGGCCAAAGTGACCTGCTGTGACATTATAGGCTTTGTCATCAATTAATAATTCAAGCCTAGCAGGGCTTACAGAAAAAGTTGGTGCGAGTTCTGCAACACACAATGATAAGCCAAGGCTATTTTCAGTTTCACTTAATTAGGCTATCATTTGTTTTCTTTTTTTTTTTAAGCTCGATCAGGTAGCCAATGAACGGAGTTTAGGCTAAAGGTAGTGAGACAGAATGAACTCACACGTGGAGATTGAAGTTTAAGGCCTATACAAACATTTATTTTAAGCAAAATTTCCATATTTTCAGTTCATCTTTGTACAGCAGCAATTGTAGAATGCACAAAACCAGCAATCACCCATCAAACCTAGGTTACAGATTCACCTTTGATGTCTTTAAGACTATAATATGACTTGTAAGCACATGGGGCACTGGGTGAAGGGGCTTGAGAGATAGCGACTATCCTCCATGTTTTTGCCAACAGATATTTCAGCAGGACAATTTTCATACCAGGGAAGTAGGGGAAAGGGGGTAGTGTGGTGATCTCTACAAGGGATTACATGACTACAACAACAAATGAGCTGCTTGTTGTGGTGTTCAAACCCAAGGCGTACCAGAGCCAAAAAAACAAAGACAGCATTAGAGAAAATTGAAGACAAAAAACAAAACAGAAAGCCTGGTTTTCATTCTCAAGCTACATGAATGGCCTTGACCATCTGCAAACAGAAAACAATCATAATGGGAAAAGAAGAAAACGGTGGCTCAAGGTAGAGCTTGAGAGAGCAACCGAGTGTCTAATAGAGGTACAAAGACATGTAGAGATGGGCTTTTGGGTCAGAACCTTAAACAGAATCGGAACACTACGATTGCTAAAACCATCACATTCTATCTGCACAGTCCTGGTCAGATATGACGTTCAAAGAGGTGGCTGTGTTAGCTGTCTAAATGTGGTTTAGACACAGGGCCCATGCCCAAATAATACTGCAGGGGGGGGTTTGACAGAGGGAAGGAAAGGAGCCTGCAATATGCTTATTGACCCGACGGTCATATCTTGTCTGGACGTCTCACGCAAGAAAGCAAATAGCTGTGTGTGCGGTGTGTCTGTACGCGGTGTGCAGTTGTCATGGGGCAGATAGTGAGTGCATGGTTGATTTGTATGAAGGGGTGCTTAAGTTAGCTTGAGTATTGTCACCAACCTGCTCAAAGTATTATGGATCCAAACCAACATAGAAATACCAGGCTGAAAAAGTATTAATAAAAAAGATATATATAAAAAAATGTATGTTATATTAAGAAATACTTAATTCAACTGTACACACACACACACACACACACACTTGTGCTAGGCTCTACATGGGTTAAGTTACAATAGCAGCTGACAGTGTATTTTGACAGCAGTGTGTAAACAGACAAGAATGTATTGCGGATGTCTTCTCAGTGTAGCACACAGGCCTGTGATATGTTGGCTTTAGAGAATGGCTCTGTGCTCCCATCTGCACATGCAGAACGCACATACACTAGGGCTGCACAATTAATCGCATTTCAATTAGGGCTAGACGATATAGCCAAAAATGATATCACTACGCTTAATAATTTCAGTCGATACGGTATAATTCTGATATCGATATGAACAATAAAAGCCTCAGAATATCTGCTAATAATACCCATAACGGAGTACTTAAAAACTTCTGAAAAATGCATTTGCCAAGTATATGAAACCTCCTATGAAACTATAATATTTTAGAAATTAAAAGCATACAAATGAATGTTCACATTTTAGCAAGTGTCAGTAACATTCTGGTGTGCGTGGGACTAGCACTGTGGTCCCATGAATTAGACGTTCCACAGAAGACATTACATACAGACTGTGTAAAATGACTTGGCACCTTAAAACAGCCCATACTGCATTGCACTGGCTGTAGTGCGAGTCTTAGTTTCTATTCTGTTCACCTTGAATACAGCTGGCAGGGCTACACTGATTTTATTCCTAAGGAGCACACATGCTCCTAAATTAAAACATTTAGGAGCGCAGACACAAAAATTAAGAGTACAGCCAAAAATATGGGAGCAAAGTCGAAATTCAAACAAAGCATAACAGTTGTGCAATGATTATTAATTATTAAATTAAGCATATTAAATAAAGCATATTAAATAGAGTAAGGTCAAAAGCCTATGGCGCGCCAAGCGTAGCCTACGGTACACCGCCTTGATTTAGGTAGCATGTAGACAGAAAGAAGTG
>JAODOY010040011.1:0-20417 GCA_025399855.1 Forbesichthys papilliferus
GTACTGTAGACCTCAAGATTCTCAAGCTTACATGTGTTGTTTACAGCTGAACTGTACGTTAGTATTTTGCAGGGGTTTTGCTTTTGTCTCAACATACTTGACCATTCACTTTTTTCCTGTCAATTGAATAATTATGTTCTTGCTAATGCTACCACTAAAGCCGAAACGTAAATTGGGCTATAATGTCAAGGTATGTTTGTCAATGTCCTTACAGTATATTCCCCATTCTGACCATGAACAGCTAAAAGATCAGCCAATAAGTCTGAAGAAAGAAAGACAGTCTGAAGAAAGATAGGAAGAAAGAACAATAATTTTGATTAAGACGTTTTCAGGCGACCCATTGTTGGTTTATCACAAAGTATAAATCTTATGCATTAGATAGAGAGGGTGTCTATGCTTGTGTTTTTCTAACCTGATTGTGCCTTTATTTCTTGAGGGACTTAGTGGAGGAATAATAAGGGAATAAGAAAATAACCGCACCCCCTCGACACACACACACACACAGCAGGCTAAATATGACGTAAGTTACAGATGATTCGTAATACAGTTCATTAAATTGTCAAACTGATTTGTGGTTGTTGACTTTCGTCAACATGCATGTATGTGTACATTACAGGCAGCTATTGAAACATGTAAGACCGGTAAGTTTCAAATGTGTCTGTAAAAATACATTATTTCTGGACACGACCAGCAAAAAACAATCCTTTCAGAAACTTTGGACCCTTCACTTCCCTTAGCCATACACTGGGAATTAATTAGCACACATTGGGTTTGATAGCCCTGGAGGTAGAGTAGTCAATTAATCTACTCTCCGCAGTCGTTTTTTTGTGTTTTATTAATAGAACATTCATTAAGCTTATTTGTCAGATGCAAAACGGATTTTTTCTTTTGACACTTGGGGCCTTTTTCTACTGCTTCATATTATTTTCTCCTTTTTCATTATTTAGCTCTGACTATATAACAGTGAAGAGCTTGATGTCCTTATTTTTAAAAGTGTGTGTGTGTGTGTGCGTGCACGTTGTGTGTTGTTACAGTGCAACAGTTGCCAACAGCGACTGTAGTGACCATCCATCCCAAAAGGTCCTTCTTGACATCTGCATACAGTAATGCTGCTATTGCACATAAAAGCTTGTACCTCTTTTAAAAAAGAAGAAAATGCACATTACTGTAGGAAGAAGAAACTGTTGGTGGCTCCAGTGATGTGATTTTTTAAATTATACTATCAAATCCAAGTATGTTCAAATTCAAGGTAAATAAAAACTTTTATTTTCAGATAATCTGGTAAATTGATGGTAAACATTGATCTTGTAAAACTGTAAATGTACAAGATCACTTATTTCAAAGCAATCTGGTAAAGTATATGTCTTCTGCATACTTTGAAGAGTTTAAGCACTCAACGACAATTGCCTGGCCTCCTTAATTGTTGTTATATGTGGACTGACAACACAATTGCATTTACATTTCAATATGGTCATATCACCCAAAATGCATCTTATTGCCAGTTATAAATATGGCCAATATCGCTAATAAGAAGTTAACAGTAACAACTGGGTGCAAATTACAAACATAGAAATAATTAATTTAGATCATCATCACCGTGTTTCCAACTTGTTAATATTTGAGGTATTTCTGTACAGTATACTCAAGACGCTTCAAGGCTGATTGCTGAAGTCTTTCTCTCTGCCCATTGGTCTGCTCTCTCTCTCCCCCTCTCTCTCCCTCTCCCCCTCTCTCTCTCTCTCTGCGCCACACACTCAAGTAGAAAAAACACCTAGTGGAGACGACATTTTACATTTCCACATCTGCTGGTTTTACTACCAAATAGACAAATACTCACACACCCCCACACACACACACACAATCACCCACCCACCCCTCCTCCGTTCAACCATACACACACACACAGCTAAAGATGCTGTCAGTCTAAAACGACTTTGATTGTTTTCAAGGTAGAAAACGAGAGAGAGAGACACTAGAAAGAGAGAGAGAGAGACACTAGAAAGAGAGAGAGAGAGAGAGACACTAGAAAGAGAGCGAGAGAGAGAGAGAGAGACAGAGACAGAGAGAGAGAGAGAGCGACTAGAAAGAGAGAATGCTAGCTGTTGTGACAAGTTACTGGACAAGCAAAAAAGGAACAAGATAGACGTGCACACACACACACACACACACACACGCATGCGCACACACACACAGTGCATTTCCCTGCTGCCAATGTGCCTAATGAAAGAAATGATTAGTTATTGACAGCTGCTGTCTAATTGGAGATGCTGAGGTGTGTACCACTGTCTCGGATGTGCTGACGCGCGCACACACACACACACACACACACAGTCTACGGCCATTGCCTGAATACTGAGTACATCAGCACAATGGCCCATGAGTGCTATGTATCTTTGAGTGGGCTTTTTAATAGACGTGCTTCTGCGGTCTCGGACGCTTTACAACATCAAGCAACATGACGGCCCATACACTCTGTAGCTGAGAGACCACCTCTGAGACCACCAGACAACTTCTTCCACGGATCACTATGTGAGAGCCAAAAGGACGCGGGGTACAGTAGATAATAAGGTGAAGTATAATGACAATGCAGTTCTTGTGCTTGTGAGCAACCATGCGCTGCAGTCGGGCGGGCATTAGGAAGGGGCCATTTTGACCGCCAGGAGGTTGAAGGCTTAAACACGAGAGGCACGCCTCACTCAGTGACGAGACACAACATGCTGTAACGCACGGGTCCCTCTGTAATGAGCGCACGCGCATTTCACAAAATGCGTCCACCCCCCCCTCCCCAGCTGTTTCTCCCCTGTTCATTTGCCACTGAAGAGGTCTTTCCTCCCATTGCTTCGGTGTGAAGTGAATACGCATTAAGGCCCCGGCTGCACCAGAGAGTAAAGGTGCTTAATGATGTCTCGTTCCTATATAGGAATAGGGGGGGGCGGGTCTAAAGGCCGGGAGGGGACGGAGGTTGAGACAGGGACGGAGAAACAAGGCGCCCGGACGACGTGTCAAATGTCACCCGCCAATTTTTACAATGAGGAAATTAAACCGCTTTAGCGAATTAGGGATCGGTTTATTAATCAGCCTGTTGACTCGACGTGAGACGTGGAGGCGACGAGGAATGTCAGGACGGGAACTAAGACGTGACGCAAAAAAAGAATTGATGTCGACAGCCCCTGGCGTTTATTAATGACAGAACTTGTCCGTGGCAGGCCTCTTGAGTGATTTATGTTGTCGTGGAACAGCCAATTGCAGCTCTCATTACTTCTCGTCATTGCAATAAGCCTCTCTTGTCATCTCTCTGTATTTGAGATATTACAGACGGATGAGATGAAGACCTCAGTCTGGAATAACCCTTGTGGTGGAAAACAGCATTACACAAACACTGTCGCTTCAGGTTTGAATCTCTAGCTAACTCTAATCTTAGCTTAGCTCAGCGCTAATAGCTTCATCTTTAGATTGACAGTCTGGAATAAGGCCCATGGCAATTACAAAGCTTCCTCCACCCACAAATATAATATTTGTATTTTAATAATAACATTAAAACATTTTAATGTAATGCTCTAATATGATGCAACAGGATATGTGAGATGCAAAACACCCATTTGCGGCCCCCACTTGCTTTTCATTTTATTCATATTTCCCATGCGTAGGTGTTTTTACATGGCAGCTAATAAGATGTGGAGGGAGATGTTCTGGGAAGCTACTGATTCATCTCTTTCTCTGCTCCCCTTGTTCCTAATAATTAACCAGGAAGACAGCAGCCCACCCCCACTAGGACATGCACACACACACACACACACCCTTTATCCTTCAGACTCCCCTAATTAACCTGATGGAGGGAGGTTAGTGTGCCTCTCTTGGTCATTGTCACATCAAGGTGACACCTCTGTTTGCTCTCAGCCTGTACACTTCCTATGTGCCATCTGGTTTGGTCTGGCCCTGCTCACCGATGTCCATTTACCTTTCCAGGGACGCACGCACGCACGCACGCACGCACGCAAGTGTATGTGGACATACACAGGAGAATATTTTAAATTAAAACACACTCCATAATTGTGTTAATGTTCCCGCAGGTCAGTGCCCATGTCTCCTCTTCAGCTCAGATCACTGTTTTTATCTAAAACACAACCCTTCATGAACGTGTAGGGGGGTGGATGGAGAGCAGATTGAGCACTGAGCAAATATATATATATTCCTGGAGTGTCCATTTGAAAAGGCAAAGTCCGCTGTTGCAAGCTACATGTAAGCTAATACGGGACTGCCGATGTTTGTTTGTGATTGGAGGGTTGGGAGGATGAGTGTAACATGAGTGGTGGTATTACTATTTATTTTATATATTGTATTGTTTTTACTCATTTTGTATTGTTTTTAATGACGTTGTAGTGTGAAGCACTTTGTGTTACATGAATTTGTACGAAAAGTGCTATATAAATAAAGGTTGACTGATTGATTGAATACACTTTCAAATTCAACAAATATCTCCTCGCATTTCCGCTAGCTTACTTTGTGCGTGTTAAAAAAATAGCCTGGCTCCACCCGACAATTTTTTTGCATGGAAGATGGCAACCCTAGAGATTACGTTGAAGTCAAGCGATGTTTACGCCCAATAGGAAGAAACACCTGTTAACACTTCCCAATGGAGCGTTCCCAGACCTTATTCAAAAAGTGAATTTTAGGTTTGGTTACTCTAGCAAGGTGTTACAAAACAAACTAAAATAATTGTACTCCCTGTTTCTTATTTGCTATCTTTTCCAGACATTACACTTAGCGGAATAAACGTTTCCAGAGGCTGGTAGCCAGATAGATTGATAGTGCTCTATAGACGCCGGGCTGGAGGTAGGGGTGCACGACATTACTAAAATGTGATATTGCGATATTGATCATGAAAATTGCAATATCAATATTCATTTAAACACAAGTTAAAACACAAAGGTTATGGGAAAAAGCATAAAAACAGATTCATATCAGATCAAAACAACACATTTTCAACTGACAAGTCATTTGATTCGTACAACAACAGCAATTCCATGCTACCAAGGAGGCGTTTTTTTTGGCCACTAATGTTTCTCTATTATGTCATTAGCTTCCTCAGCCACACATCTTACTTTTCTGTCTAAATAAAACACAACTAAGCCAAACAGCCAATGGACACATCTCTCCATAATATAAACTGAATATTTCACCTCCTGCAGCATTTTCGATATATTGTGCAACGCGATATTGCGATAACGATACTGTCGATATATATAGCTAACCCTAGCGGGAGGCCAACAAGACAGTATGCGACCTGCTGTATTCCCCCATACCCAATTTAACATCACAGCGTAATTAAAGAGACTTGGCATTCCCCTACAGCAGATGTCACAGTGCCCTGCGCAAGAGTAGAGGTCTGTGGGGCTGGACAACAGCCTGACGGCAACATCAACATGTAGGCTTACACCAGACCCGGGCCTGAGACTGGGGCTGTATCCAGCCTGTTGAGACATTCTCCCTGGCCCACGATATAATACATTTTTTAATTAATTTAAATTTTTTATAATACACAATAGAAATACTTGACGGGCTCTGCAGATTTTGTTTATCGCTGCCCATCAGAAAGTGTTAAAGTGAAGCTAGTGTGTACATTTTGTTGCATGAAAAATACATATGCATACATGTAATATGCACATTAACAGAGATGCCTATTTTGTGTTTTCTTTATTACTGTTTTTTCCTCTCGCCAACATCCATTTGTCCGATATGTGGTCACATTTTCAAAACTTAACTCAAACTCCGTTCATGACACAATTCATGTTGTTTCCACACAATATGTATTATGCAGTCAAATAATGCATTTTTTCTTTACACACAAGCATACCAAATACCAAAATTGTCTATCTTTCTTGTCTTATTTACAAATGCGTTATTTACACAACCTGTCAGAAATGAAGACATAATGTTCAAAACCATATACTGTATATAAAGCTTGTACTTCTACTGTAAGTTTTTGTTTTATCAAGTTCAAATATCAACAATCTTTCTCTTGCCATTCATTTAAAGGTATGGCCAGTCATTATTTCTTACTTCGAGCTCGAATCAAAACTCGCTCCTCAGTCATTGTCAAGCAAAGTGCAGTTCTACAGCTTTGTTGATATGAGCGGTGTTTATGTTCCAATTTACGGAGCCAGGGCTGTGTAGAAGTGTCAGATCATTTTTTCAACGTCACGTTAGCGAAATGCGCGGAGATAATTGGTGAATTTCACAAAAAGTGTATTAACTTACATTTAGCTTGCAATAGGTGTACATACCGATAACTACCAATGAATGGAAAGAGATATGATAGCTCTACATACATACAGGTCGACATTTAATAACTGCTTGAATTTTAGGCGTATTAATATTCTACCATTTTTTTTTAGGAGGGATGGGAGAAGACTAATAAAAACACATTAGTTCCAATTTCAGCCACTATACAGTTGCAGGTAGGTATTAGGAAGGGGACATTTTGTACAGCAGGAGGTGTAAGGTTTTGTAAGCCCTGTAAACGGCATATTCCGCTTGGATATTCTGAATTAGGCCTTTTTCCGAATTTAGCATTTTCCAATTAAGACACCTGGGATATGCCAATGTTATTTGAGTTTTAAGAGCATGTATGCTAGTCTGGTGTAACCAGACCATATTCACATTGAAAATATAGTCATTGGGTTCTGTTAACAGTCATTGCCTCCTACTGTACCTCTGGTTCATTTTGAAACTATGGGACATTATTGAACAAAGGTTTTTATCGCCGCATCTAACTTTACCACCATGTATACAGCAGATTCAGAATATAAGTCTCAAGTGGGGTTTTTACTGCATTTTACGGCATTGGATCTCTTGCCTGTTTACAGAATGTGCAGAAACCTTTAAAAAATATGTTTTCTTGCAAATATACAAAATAGAACAAGCCGATCCAGCCTCTCCATTTTAAGTAGAGATGTAAACATCTTAGTGGGAATATTGTCATTTTCAGAATAAGGGCAAAAAGCGGAATATTGTATGCATGAATACTGACGAGACAGCCTAGTGAGCGCATGCACATTTCACAAGCATGTCCACCACCCCTCTGTACCATTTTCTCTTTGTAGTGCCTTGAAAAACTAGGTACCCTGTTTGAGAAACTATACTGTAGAAGAAAAAAGCTTTAATAGGATGGTAATTAAAAACACTTATTTCTCAACATAATTAGTTCTCACTGTTGGATTGCATCAAATCTGTAGATGCAATCCAACAAAAAAAAAAAAAAAAGAGTATAATTTTATATTTTTATAATGCTTTACGATAATTTGCCATTTTGTTCATTCAACCTTGTGTGTGTGTGTGTGTGTGTGTGTGTGTGTGTGTGTGCACGCCAATGCCCAAAACAGAGAGACGTCTCACACCCACTCCTGTCTTCTCCTTTTTCCATTTCGTTCTCATCTACACCCCCTTTTCTTGTTCACTTTGATCCAGCAGGCGCCAGAATGAGCCCCATTCAGTGTAGTCCAATTATCATCAAGAAAACAGGGAAATGAGTTACAGGGGATACAATGTTACTGCTATTCACACTGTAATATGTCCACCTCTCTCTCTCGCGCCGCTGTGTCGGCAGAGACATTATTGCCAGCAGTTTACAGTGAGCTCTCCATCATCTTTGCGGCAAATGGCTTCATGCATTACATAGTTGTAAGGCCGTTTTGGAAGGGGTCCCCATAAATAATGACTTGGAGTGAAATGGAAACTATAGGGGGGAAAAAAAGCTGTTACTTCTGCCACTATCTGTGTTCACAACGGGTCTAAAATATACATGAGGTGAAAATGTGCGTCGCTCTTCTAACTGCAGCGACGGAATGCAAACCTTAACACAAAGGGGGGGAAAAAACTGATTGATTCTTTAGAGAGCGATGTTAGAAATGGGGCAACATTGCGGCACTCGCATTTCCGCGCTTTTGTGCGGTAATCATCGACGTAATTTGCCCGGCTATATTGCATCACGTCTCTAAGGTTCAAATGTCCTCATTTAAAATTCACAAAGTAAAATACGAAGCATGTTTATTTATTGTGTGTGTGTATGTGACATGAATATTTAAGAGCAGTTGTCAATGGTGTGACCTTGAACACCTGTGGTGCAATGTGTGCGTGCATGTACGTGCACACGTGTGTGTGTGTGTGTGTGTGCACATGTGCAACATAGACATAGCATGCACAAGCCTAAAATATGTCTAAATATATTTATGTGTAAATATATATAGAAAACACAATATGCTACTTTCAGCTTTCATATAATAAATATGCACATAAAAATGTGTTATACAAGCTTTCCCTTCTGGCTAGAGGTAGGATTATATATAAACATTGGAGCTGTCAGAGAAAAGCCTCCGTCTTCAAGAGGTTTCACTCTTCTGTTCCAATTTTAGTTTCAACGACGAAATGCAGAAAACAATGTGCTGGACTGGACTGCATTTAGAATGTGTTTCTGGTGCTCATTGGCAGCAATGCAAAAGGGCCTTTAATATTGTCCCAAACGCATAACGTTGTGACGATGTTTACCGCCTGGATATTATAACAATAACATTTACACTGTAGATTACAATATATTTTACTGCTAGGAGCAAATAGAGAGTGTGCATACTGTACCATTATGATTAATAGAAATAAGAGCAATCGCTAGGGTCATGGGTAAAAAGATAAGGGTTTCATTTTTTCTTCCTTTTTTATAAGTAATGAAAAGAAGCGTAATCTTGTTAAAGATCAAAGCAAGCTGTTTTTTCATCTTTGAATGTACAGTATGGAATATTGAAAGGAATGCATTTTAAAATGAATTTAATGCAAGGGGAGAATGTATACATACCAATTATAATGGCACACTGTCAGCAAATGTATTTTATGTCTCCTGCAGTCCTCATCAGACAGAGTTAATTGACAGCCTACATATGAAGATGATCTGCCTTCGAAGCAGCATTTTTAATAAGTGTGTACTGTATTGAATAAATTACAACTTGTCAGTATTTCTAGAGATGTTTGTTCTCAACGCATATAAATACTGAGTAAAATGGCAATTAGTGCAGCAGGGGTAATACTTAGTGATTTCAACTGATCATATAATGTGCTCGATTCCAGGCCGTTTACTCTTATAGGCATACTGGCTATGCATCACCATTGACTGAACAGAATATACTGTATATGCGTGAGAGCACGATGCACATCTTTCACAGATTTCATTTGTATCACAGTAACATCTTTGCAAAGCCTGTGCGTAAACACAAAGAAGTGCCTTGTTCAATTACGCAGCAAACTTGTATGCTTCACTCAAACATGTGAGTTTGCAGGTATGAAACACAAACAGTCATTTCTGCTAGTTCATTCCTCTCTATTTGTCCTGTAATTTTGCAGGTTCTAATCAGCGAGGCTGTCTGCCTATTTTTAAAATTGTATCATTACCATTTGAGAAGCGCCTTCATGAAAGGCTCATGTAACTCAATACACTTCGCCATGCAGTTCCAGAGGGGCATACTGTCAATAGGTATATGGATGTGTAAATATCTGCTATGTGTGTTAGTCTCAAAGTGCACAAATGGAATACAAAACACACAGTACAGTATTCTCAATCATTGTGACCTTCCCTTGGAGAGATTGATGGTAACTACCAAACCAGGGATGGCACAATATAGTTTTTTCAGTCCCGATACCGATACAGATACCGGCACTTTGGGTATCGGCCGATACAGAGTACCGATCCGATTCCAGTGTTAAATTAAGTTTTAAATTAAGTTGCAAGTAAATGACAGACAATCTCTATTTTAGGACTTTGCTGAATTTTATAAACCTGCTGCTGATAGTGTGGCCTGGGTAGGTTAGACATGGCTGATGTCCAACTGTCCAATTGTCACCGATACCGATTCAGCTATTTACGTCAGTATCGGTCCGATTTCTGATCACAGTATCGTATAGGTGCCATCCTTATACCAAACTTGACTGTTGTTGATCCAAAAGCATAACCCATTAATAATATGGAATGTACAGCAACTGTGCAACTAGAGATATTAAACAAAGAAATTGTAATGGCTTATTTTCATAGGAATTGTGAATAATTCAGAACTATTTAACACTTACTTATGGTCACTTACTCTTTAGATAAAAGATAATGGAGAAAAAATAATGAACCCACTTGACTGGCTCTAAATAAAAAGCAAATACCATTTTGTTAATCAAATACTGTACATGATACTCAGTTTTGAAAGGATCAAATAAGGGCACAATTTCAAATCGGCACATGGCTGATACTCTCAGGGCTGACTTAATTTTGGCGCTCGTAACTATAGAAACGTTGGTTCATCCCTGATTTGGGTGACACATTTGAGACAGAGAAAGATGCTTTTCATGTAATGTACTTGGCATGCAATATCCTCTCTAAGCATTCTCTCTTTAAGTGCGGTTCAACTTGGCCCAAACTCAAAAGGCCGTCAAAATGGAAATGGGCATGAAATAAACAACCCACCACCTGTCCAGTGTCGCGGACGTGTTCCCGGCCAAGCTTTGAAAATGCTTGTCAGATAAATAAATAAAACCATTTAAAATTAAAGGGATACTCAGGAATTTGTATCTGGAAATAATTTGTGTGGTTGGTTTAAGTTTGAAACTGCAAGAGGTTGCAAGATCTGAGGTGGCTTAGGTTCTTCTCTGCTCTTCCTCAGACCTCCTCCACATGACCTTTAACCCCTCTCTACTCTCAATCCCTACTGCCACCCACACGTTCATGTACTGTACACTTATGTGTTGCACCAGACGTGGGATTCTGGGACCTTAAAAATTCACTGGATGATACTCTGTCAAGGGCATGCATACACACACACACACACACACACACACACCAAAAGATGTACTTCCAGAAGCATACATTGAGCCCACACACATGCACGCACACACACACACACACACACACCAAAAGATGTACTTCCAGAAACATACATTGAGCCCACACACATGCACGCGCACACACACACGCACGCACACACACACCAAAAGATGTACTTCCAGAAACATACATTGAGCCCACACACACGCACGCACGCACACACACACACACACACGTACGCACGCACATGCACACACACCCACCCACACACAAAAAGATGTACTTTCAGAAACATACCTTGAGCCCACACACTCACTTAAAGTTCAGTTGTGAGTTAAGGAGAAACTGTTACTCAAGGGAGACACAAACAGAAGCCGAGCAGCGTCTATTAGTGCCATCATGTGTCGCATTGTGCGTGTGCATGTGCACGTGTGTGCACGTGTGTGTGTGTGCGCGCTCGTGTGCGTGGCCGTACACCTCCCACAGGATCCACCTTCAACCAGTACAAAACTGGGACAACGCCTCGGGAATGGTGAGAAATGAAAACAGAGAGAGAGAGAGAGAGAGAGAGAGAGAGAGAGAGAGAGAGAGAGAGAGAGAGAGAAAGAGAGATAGAGATGTGAGAGGCAAAAGCAGGCAGTAGGGTGAGACAGGCGGAGAGAGACACGAGGGAGAAGGCCAACCTGTGCGAAGGGGAGACATGGAAGGACCGCAAGAAGAGAGGGCCATGAAAAAGTAGGAGAAGAAAGCAACGAGGGGGTGGGAGGGGAGCCGTCAAAAGGGAATAGTGGAAAATGCACCTCCTGTGAAGTTGTCTGCGTTTTGATCTACAATGAAACCTCTCTTCCAAAGCCCTCTGTGGTGGAGGGAGAGCCCAAACTCTTAATTTTTTGTGAAGAAGAAGAATAATGCAACATGTTGAAATAGTGCCTACACTAAATGTATTGTAGATGTTAAACAATGTGTACACACAGACTGGCAAATGTGCCCTAGTTTGAGGTTTGAAAGTCCTACTTCGGAAGTTGAAAAGCAAAACACTCGCCGCAGCCCACTAGAGAAAACCCCAACATGGGGATTATATATTTATTTATTTACTACAGACGCCACAAGGGAAATCACACTAATTCTGTAAGAATGCTATAATGATGGGAAACCTGTGATAACTGCCCACAGATGAAAACCTGATCTTCGCCAAAAGATGAAACGTGTTTATATATAAAGATAGTTACTTATGCATACAGTAAGCACCCAATCTCATGAAACGAAGGTATGTGTCGTTTAATAACTCACTTCTCGTGTACTATTTAAATTTAGATGCAAAGGCTGAAGATACACTCGCGAGGGAAATTATGCTTGACATGTGAGCGAAAAGTTGTGTAGTTTGAAAGTGAGAGCGCGCATTCCCCTTCCCACACGCTTCTGACCGGGGGGCACTCGTCGCCACCCCTCCCCCAACATACTCATAGGCTTCATGTGTCCTCTTCTCAGCAGGGGAGTGTTCAAAACACATTTGAGGAGGGCATCTTTAAATTTGTTTTTTATTGGGGGTGGGGGAAGAACATATCTGTGTTCTGGTAGAAATTATTTTCTTGTACTGTCGATTTGATATGTGTCCGTGTATGAGATTATTTCCAAATTATTAGTAAAAAAATCTTTCTATAATACAATCAAACAAGTATGTACATACTAAAACCACTAAATCCTACCTCAGGATTATTGTAAGCACTTATTCTAGCTAAACCGGAGGGGGAGGAGCACGTCAAACACGTCAATGATCCATAGCATCTAAATGCTGTCGTGTCACATGCTTTAGTCATGACTGATCATTTAAGCTGTCATCTCATCTGCACTTACTTTCCACTATGGGCTGAACTCCGCATTCACGGCACAGCTTGAGAATGTGCCGACTGCAGCGCCGCGAGCCGCGATCTCATTACGGAGACCACTGTCGCAGCGTGTGATAACTTAATGACTACTCAATACCAGTCAGATCACAAAAGAATTTGTTTTCAAACACAGAATACGTCTGGGAGCCGACGTGGTGCGGGATGGTTACTGCGCGTGTGGGCCCTAGGAAACCCACGGAAATCAATTCCAAAGCAATTAGCCTTCCCTGTCATTCTCACTCTCTCCACTGTGTACTATTGTGTCCCGTTCTCTCCTGCCTGCGCTAGCTCTCCTGTGTGTAGCCGTCTTTCTCGCCCCTTTCCTCTCGGTGCTCCCTCTCCATCTTTCTTTCTCACAGAATCCCTGAATCCTCCCTAAGCCGCCGACGGTGGATCACGGTGCTGCCGTGTGAAAGCATCGAGGGCTGACGTCGATGGCTCCGTGAACACAAACACGCCAACGTATCGTAATACACTGTAGGATTGACCAACTATCTAACAAATGAAGTTGAATCATAAAAAAAAAAAAAACAGATACCGTACTTTAAATATGGAAAACAATCCATCATTTAAATAAATGTAGTATTATATTAAAGGAGGTCAACAGGTGTTACATCATAATAAAAATAAGAAAAGAGTCATGTGAATCAACAAATAAGAAAGCTAACACCAGCACAGTTAAGCCATAAATACACACTCCATAAAGCCTATAGTGTATATAGCCTGAATTATAAAATGAGAAAAACACATCAGATTCCTCTACTTGTTTAAATAGCCTCCCTAATACACTCTGTTTATAGACCTAAACATTTCACGAACTCATGGTCATATATTTTCAGGGGCTTGTGGTTCAACTTGGTAAGTCATTGTTTTATTTTTTTCTACACTGTACCTATAAAACAAAACAATTGTTAGTTCACAAAGCACCTGCTTTGTGCCACCAACGTCCAATCAGTAGAACACGGTTGTTGCTGCTGCTTGCATGGTCTAATGACAGTGTTCATCACATGAGTGGAATTATGTGTTTTTGTTGCTGGGAAACAAGGGGGCTTGCCGACTGACAATCAAGGTCGCTGCCGGTAAAATGACATTAAAACCAAAGCCTTATCAAGGCCACTGTCACCATGCATATACACACACAGCGGCAGGGAAAAAAGTCTGAGACAATGAAAAAGAGAGAGAGAGAGAGAGAGAGAGAGAGAGAGAGAGAGAGAGAGAGAGAGAGAGAGAGAGAGAGAGAGAGAGAGAGAGCGAGAGAGTAAAAGCACATTATCTTGATGAAACACTGGTTGATACTGTAGGCCAAGCCAATGGAGCACACATCGCCTTCATTTTAATGGAGATTACACACTCGAGATCGAGTCCTGACTCTCATCTTGTTTAACACTGCCCGACAACACTGGGTTGATGCGTATGAGTGTGTGTGTGCGTGTGTGTGTCTCTATGCCTCATCTAAAACCATCTTATCTACTCACACACTCACCATTACAGGACATATACTATGACCTGCGCTCTGGCAAGCAATCAGCTCTCTGTCACTCCTAATACTGCTACCGATAAGAGCTCTTTCACACCAAGGCACATGCAGTTATACACAAAAAAAGTCTTCTCACTATCGAGACCACCCCAACATAGCCAGCTCTACATTCAGGTAAGCTCCGCCTAAAGTGTGTGCTACGCTCTGTGGAAAGACAATGGTGGGAGAGGTGGTGCCAATAGATGTCAATCAGGTATGTACCGGGTGACTGGATCAGCCATGACCAATCAAAAATGTTTTATTTGATATTTTAATTAGTAATTAGTTAATACTTTCTACACTATATTGGCATTGTCTTCAATTAAACTGCTCAGTTGAATACTGACAGGACATTTCCTTAAGCGTTTTTCCTTTTGGCCTATCTAGGATGATATTCTGACTGATACCCTGATCGGACCACCTTCAACCAATCAGACATCGTTATGATGTAACAGTCAAAGCCAATAGATAAGCTTGTGAGACCAATAGCACTTCTTGTTGACAGCACTTCCTCTCAGGAGTCCAGTCTCTCAAGGACCATCATTTACTGTCGTGGTGCAGGTTTGAGGTTCAGGTCATACATACCTGCTTGTCTACATATTTTCTTGCCAGGTTTCCGGGCACATTCCTTGGATATTCTTTTGACTGAAAAGTGAATAGAAAACTAAAGAATAACATGGAGCTCCTGGACACGCACGCACGTACGCACGCACACAGGAGCGGGCATGCACTCGACACACACACACGCGCGCGCGATCTCAAGTGGCATTGGGTCTCGTGCACACTAGCAGTTGACCATCTGAGTGAGAGCTGGTCGTGGCAGGATGGAAGGGGGAGAGAGAGAAAGAGCGAGAGAGGGAGAGAGAGAGAGATAATGGAAGAGAGAAAGAGAGAATGAGAGAGAGAGAGAGAGAGAGAGAGAGAGAGCGAGAGTCACAGTGGCTCAATCAGAGCAGCATTCACTCAGCCGGCCGGCCGGTCAAACCAATCAGCTGTGCTTATCACAATGTTCATCTCATTTGATGAACTCCATCCAGCCATTGTGCTAAGTCACAATGGAGATGATGAGCTACGGACAGCAAGGAGAAGGAGGTGGAGGAGGGGGGCTGGATGGCGTCGGGGGTGAAGGCTAATTAGGGAGCCGGGACTTGAGAGGAACGGGTGAGGATTGTCGGTAAGGGGGGACTCTGTCAGCTACGCAGCAACAACACACACACACACAGTAGAACACTGACTTCAGGTTCACGAAACCCAGAACACTCGTTTGTGTAATGCGGCGGCATGCAGTAGGCGTGCAGGAGACCATGCGTGTACAGACGGACAGACAAGTCAGACAGACGAGTCAGACGGACAGACAATACCGGACAACACACAAACAGACAAGACAAGACAAACAAGACACAAACAGACAAGACAGAACAAGACAAACAGACAAAACCCTCTCTCTCTCTCTCGATAGTGTTCGCTGGTGCCAAATCACCACCTCCAAGCCCCCGCCCCCCCACCCCACCCATCCCCAGGGCCTGCCGGCTAACTCACCATCCTCCGTGGGCACGTAGATGTTCAGGTAGAGGCAGTCCTCGCTCTGGTCCTGAACGTAGGCCGACACCACGTCGATGCTGTTGGTGAACCACACGGGCAGCATGACGTCCGGCAGGCGTCCCTCCACGATGGTCTGCGGGCAGACGGGGGCAAAGTGCGTGGCGTTGCGCACCTCGGGCCACGCCACCGGCGGCTCGGGCGGCTGGAAGCGGCGCTCGCCAGTGGGCGGGGCGGCGTAGGGGACGCCCAGGAACTGCACCACGGGACCCAGGATCTCGTTGTTGAGCTCCTTCTTGACGCCGCGCAACCTGCCGTACACCGTGGTGACCACCGGGTCGCTCTCGTCCAGCTTCTGCGCCGCCACGGCGACCACGGACGCCAGCAGCAGCAGCAGGCTGGCGTGGAGAAGGGACGAGAGCCCCCGGGACTCGCCTGTCGCCGGCACACACACAGTCCCCGGGTGGGTGGGTCTCTGGTGGTGGGGTCTCCGCAGGGCCATGGCCGCTTCCTCTGTGTTTAAACTCCTTCCGGATTGCATCTTGTTACGCCTTGCAGTTGTATTCCTTCCCAAGAGCCTCGGCGTTCCTCTCGCACGCATGTTTTAAAATTTTTCTTACAAATTCCTTGTCCCACAAGTGCTCAAACACTCCCCCCCCACACACACACGCACGCACGCACGCACCCACACACACATACAAACACACAGACGCACTTACACGCACACACACAATCACATAAGAAAAAATGTTAATAAAAAATATGCGCATCCAGGTGTGGACGGGCAGGGTATTCCGTGGGGAAGGGAGTTGGGGGGAGGGGGGCTGAGGGGTTTTAGTTACCAGTGGCGCTCCTCGTTTAAATCCTCGTGCGACAAGAGGTCCAATCGAAATCCAGCGGCTGACATTTTGGTCCTCTAGGTTGGTGAGCGGAACAGAGACTGCAGAACTCTCCCCATGGACCACTGAGCTACGTACGAGGAGCCGGCTTGAAACGCGTTGACGTGCGAGACAACGTCAGTGAGAATGTCATCATTCAGCGCCACTGCTCATCTGGTCAGGGCCAAGTCAATCAAAGATGCTGGATTCCTGCCGCGTTTCAAGCCCGGTGAGCAAGGCAGCCATTCACTCACTGTAGCAGGAGTGGCGGTGGTTACTGCCGCTGGTTATTACCCGAGCACAGTAGCAGGACATGTAGTCAGCTTTTTGTCTTCCTATTAAAAGTTCTTAAGATGGTAGAAATTCAGCCTTTGGTCCATTATGTCGAGAGAGGCCCAGTCCTGATTTAGTCTCCTACAAAAAAAAGAGCAACAATTAGTATTCACGGAGAGAGCTTTTTATATTTATTCTATTAAAAATAGCACGTTAATTATGCTGCCAATTTAATTCAATTAATTGTCATTGTAATGTAATTTCCCACAGCAATACATTAAATAAAAAAGTATATTAATATTTATGGAGGTCAGCTAATTAATGTGTTTACAATCAAAAGGCTGCTCTGTATCATTTTTGATTTCATGGATAAACAACAAAGGACTCTCAATGTACAAAAATAAACACAAAATACTGTAAAGACAAATAATCGTTTGGCATTGTAAAATTACTACTTTAATTTCTGTATCGACACACATGGGTTTTAATGTGATAAAGAATTACAGGAGTGGGTAGGGGTTCAGCATCTTTCTCAAGGATGATATCAGGTATAGTAGTTCAGTCATATTGGGGAATCAAACCCACAGCCTATTGGCTGGCAGTCGACCACCCCTCTAAACCATCTTGCCCCCTATTAGCCTTGCAAGATTTTAATATCCACAGAAACAACAGCGTACTTAGTACATTTCGGTTTCCACAGAAGCAGTCTGTGAGATAAAGGTAGTACAATAAAAGAAGTTTGATTAAATTAATTTACACCGCCTTTTTGACATCCGCTTTTGAATTGAGGGGTTCAAGACAACACTAAATTGGAGCTAGCAAGATCAAGAGGGTCTCCCGAGGTTCCCTATCCATATTATAAATCGACATGTCGGTTTGGTGTGTACTGTACATTTGTCAACATGAAGACTTATTTTCCTCACTTATGTGATTGACTCAGAGTAAATCACACAAATCCTTTATTGATACACACACACACACACACACACACACACTCATTCATTCATTAACCTGACAGGGATTAGAGAGCGTAAGCACTATTAACATGATTACACACACTTAAAGGTATATTCAGCTATTGCAAGCTAATTGTAAGCTAATACACATTTTTAGTAAATATCTCCTCGCATATCGCTAGCTTACCGTTCTCCGTGCGTGGTGAAAAAAGTATCGGATATATCTACACAGCCCTGATGCCATAATAGGAGCATGAACAAAGCTAATACCGCTCACATCAACAAAGCTGTAGTATTGCTTCAGAATGTGTGGAGCGGCGCCGCGGAGGGATTGTTAGCAACCCTGCCTTTAACACACACAGCAAAAAAATATAAACATGGACACTTCAGGTTATACCTATTTGATGCTTATTTCAACATGATGCTGAACATGTTCTTTCAAATAATGCAAGTATGAGAGAGAGAGAGAGAGAGAGAGAGAGGGGTAGACAGGTGCGCTGAGACCATGCTGAAACAACACAAACATGTATGCAAACTAACTTTAAAGAAAAGGAAATTATGAGAGGAAGACAGCACAAGACAAATCACA
Organism: Forbesichthys papilliferus; assembly: GCA_025399855.1. Taxonomy (NCBI): domain Eukaryota; kingdom Metazoa; phylum Chordata; class Actinopteri; order Percopsiformes; family Amblyopsidae; genus Forbesichthys; species Forbesichthys papilliferus. The sequence continues at coordinate 18,487 of JAODOY010040011.1, forward strand.
ACAGCTGTGAAGAAACAAAGTGGAATGTGCAACATTACGCGCGTCAGCGTCAGTTTCAACAGTGTTGATTTCACATCTAAAAAAAGCCATGTTAATTGAGATAATATGCTTAAGTACAAAACATTAAAACCAAGCGGTGAGGTACGACAGTACACTATTGCACCCACAGAGGCAGAAATGCAGACACACATTTAACAAATCACAAAAACATGAACCACACACGCACCTAATTCTCCATCTCAACAATTAGATACGACTAATCCAATATAGCCACAAAATTGTAAAATTATATTGCCGAGCAAATATAAAAAAAATAAAGCAATATACGAAACACCAGCTTTATTCCTTGATTGTAATTGCAACCCAATTTGCATTAATGGTATACCCTAAGCAGCAGCTTAGAGTATACCTTATTGAGTTGAGTAAATATACAATGGGCCTTGCATTTCCCAGCCTTGTGTGACCGTGTTATTTATCTGCCAACATATTCTATTGTGTGCTCAGGCCTACATTTGCTGCCTGTAATTCTGTGCTTCATTTTAGTTTTAGTAGGATAAACAAATGGCTTTACTGGGAAACACTAACAAATGGAAATAGAATAGACTAGATCTCACGCATGATATACACAGAATGCTGGGCTGAAAGACACTATCAGGTACGACAACATAGCAAAAGATACAAGGGTAATGATACAGTACACTGATTTGGTGGTCTGATATGTTGGCTATGTAGCGCCACATCAGATATGCCCTACTGATATCTCATAACGGTAAATGAAATGTATTTATATTAGCACTTTTATCCAAAGCGCTTTACGGTATTTTGCCTTACATTCACCCATTCACACAGCGATGCTGATTGCTGCCTTGCAAGGTGCGACCAACCACCGGGAGCAGTTAGGGCGTAGGGGGTTTGGCATCTTGCTCAAGCATGCTTACAGGGAGGCCAACACTGGGGTTCAAACCCACAAGCTTCTGGCTGGGAGCCCTAACACCCAGACCACTCGAGCATCCTGCCCTTAATGATATAGCGACTTATTGTATTGTATATTTCACAGACCTTATCACTGCTGTTAACATTGTACATGTTTACCTTTACAGCATTTAGCAGACACTTCTATCCAAAGTGACTTACAAACATTCAACAGTCGATTAAGGTGGGGAGGAGCAGGTTAAGGGGGTGTTGTTTGTTTCCATGTGAAATGTAGGCTGTAAAGCCCTTTGAGACTGCACTGTGATTAAGGCATACTATATAAATAAACCACACTTGACTTGGCAAACAATATATTTGTCAATAAATAATAAAATGAGATTGTGCAAAGCTCAAGTGAATTTCCAAAACTCACTCAGTCCATTGAGACTTAATTTCAAGAATATCATGTTTAAGCTTTCTAGTCTTTCTCTCAATGTATGTCGTAGAAGCCCTGACTTACAAAGGCATTCAAAATGTACAAAATATGGACTGAGTGCATTTGGGAAATGTGCTCCTCGTATGGTAAGCAAACCAACATTCTCTAAGGATAATGACAGTAGTGTGTGTGTATGTATGTATGTATATATATATCATATTTTATATCACATTTTAGTTTAGTGTTGCCTTTTTGTTATCATGCCAAAACTTTGGTCAAATAGCTTTAGTTTAAATTGACACAATGATTGTTTCAGACAGGCTTTCAAACATGTTCCAGGCCTTTCAGAAACACAAATAAGTAATGACCACACAATGTAAAAACATTTTACGAATGGAAACGTATACAAGTCTGTACAGTAGATGTGCGTATAAGATTAATATATGGGTTATCTACATGTGCTATTGCACAGCAATTTGAAAATGTAAATGTCAGAGCAATTTTTCATCTCTCTCTCTCTCTCTCTCTCTCTCTCTCTCTCTCTCTCTCTCTCTCTCTCTCTCTCTCGGTGTGTCAATTAAAA
>JAODOY010040021.1:0-20415 GCA_025399855.1 Forbesichthys papilliferus
TGGACCAGCACTACCCCAGCACTAACCAGTATGAACCAGCCTGGACCAGCACTTCACCAGCACAAACCAGTATGAACCAGCCTGGACCAGCACTACACCAACACTAACCAGTATAAACCAGCCTGGACCATCACAAACCAGCACAAACCAGTATGAACCAGCCTGGACCAGCACCACCAGCACTAACCAGTATGAACCAGTCTGGACCAGCACTACCCCAGCACTAACCAGTATGAACCAGCCTGGACCAGCACTTCACCAGCACAAACCAGTATGAACATGCATGCAGCCCAATATGCTGCAGCAGCCACTAGAAGTAGCTAAGCTAGGGGTCCAAGAGGGCTAATCTTCCTATTTATCTCAAACAGTGCTATAGGGATGAGATGGAGAGATGAAGGTGTATAGTGGTAGGCTGTCTTAGCCAGATTTCCACCCTCAGATACAAAAGAAATTAGCTGAGATTATAGTCTGGAAACTCTGATTGTATTAGCATTTTCACAGCCACCCTGCTGGCGGACCAATCAGGGTGGGTTACTGAGATGACGTCAAGTCAAGTGTGTTTCGAAATAATTGTAGAACTTGATGAGGCGATCTAAACAGTTGTTGCAGCTGGTTGCCGATTGGTTAAACGCTGTCCAATAGTTTCAAAATTAACCAGAGGTCTACGCCCAGTAGGAGGCAACACTGCAAACACTTCCCAACGGAGGGGTGGGGAGCAATGCACTCTGGTTTGCCAACAACACACTACCTAAGCTCTTACCTGTGTTTAGCCTCCAGAATGCCCGGTTTAGCAACGGGGGACGATGGAGGATTTTTTCCAGGAATCGAGGTCCGTCTTCCATCGGAGTAAGGGGCTAGTTTGATGGAAACACCATCGTTAATGGGGATATTTATGGGCATTTAGAGCCTTATAAGTAGACAAGGTGGTCTTACTTGTTTTCTGCTCACTAAATGAAGGTATGTGGACACTCTGGAAGTAAAAACAAATATCTATGAATAACAGACGTAATAAACAAGAATAGGAAACGGATGTACACTTGAGCACTGCGTCTACATCCTGCTCAGGCTGAATAGCACCACGTAGATATAGATGTGAATGGGGATGGGGGGGTCCACTCACAGACATGGCTCTGGGTACCGGGGGCTTCATTCTGTAGATAGTAAACAGAGCGTTTTAAACACATCACGTCACTATCCTTCTGGACAGACTCACAGACAGCTGCTGCCTGCTAAAGCCTCAGGCCCTGTGTGTGCGTGTGTCTGTTAAAGATGAGGCGAGGTGGTCTTACACTGGTATGAAGAGAGGTGCGGCACTTTTGGGAAGCAGTCTTTGGGGGGAGGCAGAAGAACAGGCTATGGAGCAAGAAAGAAAAATCTGAAACTTCCAAGGTGATGCTGGCTTGAAGGTGGCTGGGCTTATTGTATGGTAAGATGATAGATAATGTAGCAATGAAAGCTAGAGTAAATAGTTTGACGCTGTGAGGTGTTCTGCAACGTACCAGCTTCCGGCTCTAGATATAAATCCTCATCGTCGTCCTGAAACCCACAAATTACCAACACAATAAACATTGTGTGCAATAATGTGCTGGCATATGTTCTCTAAACAGAAGTTCCACTTTAGCTTGCCTGTTCTTCGTTTGGATCCAGATACACATCTGAAAACCACAAACAGTGCATCAGATATTCATTAGTGTCTGTTGCGTCATACAGCCATCCATACATCCATATAGCCAGTAAAAAACCAAGAGCTGTCATTTTGTTAGTTACGCATTCTATTAGCTAGCTGGTTGGTTCATTTGATAGTTAGCTGCTCAGATTGCTACTTAGCTAGTTAGTTCGTTTCTCAGCTTGTTTGCATATTTAGCTTGACTGTATATACGTAAGTGTGTAATGTGACTAGCCCAATAGAGGAGAAGTGGACTGTAAATAATCTTTGTGAAACTGAATCAGACTGCAATTGTGCATGTCAGCTACACAGGTGTTTGTCGTAGCGCCCACCATCCTCAAAGTGTGACGCTGGAAGAGGAGAGTTCCGGAAAGGAGGAGGGTTGTCTGCCCTGCGGGGGGCAGGCTTTTTCCCCGGCTTCTCTTTCCGATCTACCTCCGGGGCTGGGGAATGAATGCAAAGGTTAAAAGATGGGTGAGCTAAGTGTGTATAAATGTACAGCGCAAGAGGGTCCGAATCACAAAGGCCTGTGTTTGTCCTTGTGTCAGTTTTAAATAAGCAGCTTATTTTTTTTCAGAAAAGTTGAAAACTCACGTTTGTTGAATTGTGAATCAGCACCGAATTCCATCTCATTTTGACTCGTTTTCGTCTGCGTTAGAAGAAATGAAAGGGTTTTCATAACAAGCATGCACCAGCCAAATGTTGAGGTATGCGGATAGAAGCAAACCAATGCAATACTGAACTGTGAATTGTGGTGCTCGTGGCGTCATTTGGAATGGCCTCGGTGGAGGAGCAGCCTGCCTCTGTGGAACAACCGGTTTGGACGACCTCTCTGTTATGGGCCAGGAGGTAGAAAGCAGTGTTTCACATGGTGAGGTAAATCCAGGTGTAGCATACATGAAGCTATGATCTTGAACCGTGCAATATGCTCTCATAAAAGGGAAAGTGGCAGGTTTCACAGCAATCAGAATTAAATGTAAGGTAAGCAATGCTGGAGAAAAACTATTGACACTCAACATCAAAACAAATACGCCCCTTCATTAAATGTATAGTCAGCTATTATAAGCTAAATTTAAGTTAAAACACTTTTTGTCAAATACAACAAACATCTTCACGCATTTCGCTAGCTAGCTAGGTCCGCCCCTACCACATCGGAGGCACTTTGCCAAGGCTGGGATAGTGTTGTGTGGTCTGCACCACTTTGAGAGAATTTGAGTATTGGATCAGAATTTCTTATGGCACCTTTAAATACTTGTACATACTAACATAGTACAATACTAAATACATGTAACTGATGTGCTACTCCCAGATAAAGGTTATCCTCCAATACATAGTTATATAGTTCTTAACCTGATAAAGGTCCTCCTGCAATACATAGTCATTTAGCTGTTAACCAAATAAACGTCCTCCTCCAATACATAGTAATAGAGCTGTTACCCTGATAAAGGTTCTCCTCCAATACATAGTTATATAGCTGTTACCCAGATAAAGGTTCTCCTCCAATACATAGTTATATAGCTGTTAACCAGATAAAGGTCCTACTTCAATACATAGTTATATAGCTGTTACCCTGATAAAGGTTCTCCTCCAATACATAGTTATATAGCTGTTACCCTGTTAAAGGTTCTCCTCCAATACATAGTTATATAGCTGTTACCCAGATAAAGGTTCTCCTCCAATACATAGTTATATAGCTGTTAACCAGATAAAGGTTCTCCTCCAATACATAGTAATAGAGCTGTTACCCAGATAAAGGTCCTATTTCAATACATAGTTATATAGCTGTTATCCAGATAAAGGTTCTCCTCCAATACATAGTAATAGAGCTGTTACCCAGATAAAGGTCCTACTTCAATACATAGTTATATAGCTGTTACCCAGATAAAGGTTCTCCTCCAATACATAGTTATATAGCTGTTACCCAGATAAAGGTTCTCCTCCAAAACATAGTTATATAGCTGTTACCCAGATAAAGGTTCTCCTCCAAAACATAGTTATATAGCTGTTAACCAGATAAAGGTTCTCCTCCAATACATAGTTATATAGCTGTTACCCTGATAAAGGTTCTCCTCCAATACATAGTTATATAGCTGTTACCCAGTTAAAGGTTCTCTTCCAATACATAGTTATATAGCTGTTACCCTGATAAAGGTTCTCCTCCAATACATAGTTATATAGCTGTTACCCTGTTAAAGGTTCTCCTCCAATACATAGTTATATAGCTGTTACCCAGATAAAGGTTATCCTCCAACGGCCTCTGAGGGACCATGGCTGCAGGCCGCTCACAAGGAGGAACTTCATACATGTCAGCATCATCGTCGTCCTCCTGCCACAGGAGCATATGATCATACTGGGCTACTATATATGCTGCTGGACATACTGAGCCTAACTGCGCCACTACCGCCCGGACATACAAGACATACAATACATACAGGACATCGTACAGAAGAGGGGTTTTCCACTGACTGTGACCCAGGGACCACCACTCTGACTAAAAAGCAACAGGCATGTGACATTAGGGGTGCATGCCAACATTACCGTAATTAATATATGTAAATGTGTGTGTGTGTGTGAGAGTTTTATTCTTGGGAGCAATTCCCACTACATTATTAAATGCACTTGCAGTGCCTTCACAGACCACCAGGGGACCACTGATCACTGGTTGAAAATCCTTCATCTCAGCAAATGCTGATTCATGGCATTTAACTTACAAACTCATCATCTGGCCAGCCATTCTCAGGGTTGTTGTCTGTTAGCAAGAGAGAGAGAGAGAGAGAGAGAGAGAGAGAGAGAGAGAGAGAGAGAGAGAGAGAGAGAGAGAGATTTAAAGCATTGCAATGCAAACAAACTCTGCATATTTTACAGGTTATGGACAATTTAAGAACTCACCTATTCGTTTCGGGGGAACCGGTGGTCCCTGTCTAGGAGGCAGAGAATAGACACCATAGATGCATTAAGGCACAAACTTGATAAAGTCTAAAACCTGTTAGCCTGTTAAAACCTGTAACAAATATATAAATACATTATCATTCTGAGAGTAGGGTCTACTAAAGATTTTAAAAATATCCAACTCAATTAGGCCTATTTCATATTGGAAAACATGTACCTTGCTTGACTGAGATTTGAACTGAAAACATATTCTGGTTTTAAAACCACTGTGGTTTCAATAGCTACTGACCCCTTTCGTGAACTAACATATGCTCTTATTTGTGCTACACGAAACAAATAAAATAATACAGGCTTTAGACCGTGATATTATCATACAATCGCTAACTATTCCTTTAATAAAGGGGTTTGCTTTAGAGAACACCCCAGCATTAATGGCTGTGTTCATAGTCCGTACAGTATACTTACATGTGTTTCATTTTTCCAAAGAAGCTCTGAAAATACAGAAAAGTAAGGTTAACAATCAAAAAACTGGTCGTTTGTGATGGTTAACCGTACCATCACAATTGTCATATGATTAGGTTAACCTTATTACAAAATAAAATAATAATAAAACATGCATAGTGTTTTGCGTGTTAAGCCTTATTCATTCCAGAGAACCAGAGCTAGTGAAGGCTTTCTTTGTTGTGCAGTTAATCCCACCAGACAGCACATGTTTATTATGGAGCCAAGACCACACACATCAATAATAAAGAAATGAATATCCTGTAGTGTCAATAACTCTTTGTCCCGTTGTGTGAACAACCTGTAACTAGTATCAGTCTACTATTTTATTATCCAGATAAAATGGTTATTTGAAGAAGATATAGTTAAAAGACATGTGAAACCTGCATTTTTAACATTCCAGTAAACAAGAACGATCAAATCACAACATTGTTCCTATGGAGAAACATAATATTAGGACTCTGATCAAACAGTGATGAACAGTGAGAAACTAATCGAAACAAGGAAGTTTGCTATCTCCAGTTTCACACAGGGTAGCAAAGCCTCCATAGAGGAAGTTTTTTATGTAAATCCTCTCAGGTAGATGTATCTGGCAATGGGGGAGGGTTCCAAAACAAACGTGTTTAAAAATGCAAACTTTTATTGTCTTTTGTTTACATCTGGGCCCTTTCATACGGCAACCATGCACCTCCACTCAGACACTAATGATGCAGCCCAACACTTCAGAAACTGTAGGTCACAAATAGGTCAGGAGAACACAGAGGAAAGATACATAGGAAACAGTTATAATATTTCAAATATGTCGCTAAACAGTCACTAGATTAAATATTACTATTTCCGTACTTTACATAAGATTAGGCTACGTATTCTATGAAATTGGAAGATAACATTTAGTCTCCACCACACACCCTGATAAACTAACAACCAGACTTAAGGTCTACTTTAAGGATCTGTTTTACCCGCAGAAGTTGTTCTCCATTCTATATCGTTTATGTTCAGTTATACAAATAACTAATTTGTATAGCATAGGGAGACAAGCTGTTCAATAATCGTGCATTACTTGGATATTACCATCTTGTCTTTAGCAGGAAATTACACACCCACAGACTAATACGTTTGAGTTTCATAAAAACTGCTTAGATACAGAAATTTACAATAGCCTAAGTAAAAAAGTTAAGTTAAGTTAAGTTACATCATTTTCATGCAGGACTAAACTAGGCTACAGGTCCAAAGACTTGTAATTTCTTTGGTTAGACATAAAATGAAACAAAAGCTTTTTTGTAGCTGGCCTACATCTATATGGCCGTTTTCAACAAAAAACTCTTTATGATTTCCAGCATGTTGCATAGGCCTACAGTATTTCCATTTTCATTACGGTTTTTTCTGTCGTTCCTCCCAACTTCAAAAGCACTAGGCTATACGTTATTTTCCAACGGACGTGGTTTTATTCTGTCATCACATTAGACTTAAAGAACAGCAGAGCAAATACGACCGTTAAAAAAAACACCATACTTTACCATTTCAAGATGTCTCTCAGCTCAAGTCATGAAGATTATAATGTCTAGTTTTGAATGCAAAGAGAAATTAGATTCAACCAGATAGTTACAAAGTACAGACAGCCCGCGGAAAGCCTAACTTCTCGTCATTTGCATAGTCTGTCACCTGCCGTGCTGACAAACGAGCCTGCCTTTTATATCACGCACATTACATTAACACACACACGCACACGAAACATACCGTGCTTACAACATAAGCACAATTTATTAACATTAAATCTTTCTATTGTCAGTATGTGTGTGTGCGTGTGCGTGTGCGGTTGTGGAGGGGGTGGGGGTTCATACACCAGTTTGCCAATGCTGTAAAAGTGATCTTATCTTGTTATCTTGTGGAACAAATGAGTGAAACGTTGTCCAATTACGTGTATCTTATATTTGGCAGTATCTTAAATTTGGCATTAAGTGGCAGCTTTCAGTTGTTAAGAGCAGATTGGCTCAATCAAATAGCAAACATTTGTAATGTTATAGGTGATACAAATTAAACAAACAGGCATATTCAAAAGATTTATTTAAAAAACAGGTATGTTTGTTTGTGTCTAACAATAAATTACAGAAAAAAGCACAACCAAATGATTACAAACATAAATATTAACTTAATACACATGATCTAAATCAGCATTTCCTTTTATGTCACCAAACAATAAGAAAAAAAAAAAAAACAAAATGTAAAAAATGTAAAATGTTTGTTTAAGGTTTTTGTCTATAAACAGTTATATACCACTTGACTCATTTACACTATGAAACAAACTAACATTCCAATTCAAATATCAATTCAAAATGTGGGTTCAACCCAAACGCTTGATATAGATTGGAGAAGTTCTCAAAGGGTTATACAAAACGTACAGCATGTGGTTCCTGCTCCCGCTCATGTCCATCTTGAAAGTCAAACTGAAATGGCTGAATAAATGGTGAACGAGTGCAGTCTGACGTTTCTACGTACAGCAGCACGAGGGTGTGTTAAGAGCAGGTAAGTGGAAACTCTTATTGACTCTGAACCAGCAGATAGTCGTGAGGTTAGTATGATGACCTGGTCCTATGAGGCAATCTAAATGCACACTAAAAACAACCATTCAGGTTACAAACAAACATACAACTGCATGAATCACTGTGCCCAGTCAACAACTGCTGTTTATCAAGTGGAGCATGGATTCTGTTGCAGACCCCGATGCCTGCAATGCCTTCCTTTGGGGGGAAAAAAATAAAACGCGCTCCGCCATTTTAGCCCGCATTGAACACCATGATGAAAAGAGCGATGTGTCAGGCCCAGCCTGTATTAGCAGACAACACGGGCGGGGCTAGAGAATGAGAATGAAGGTGAGCTGAGATGAAGAGCACTGTAGGGTTCACACCTCTATTTGTGTCCCAGTGGTCTCAGTCTAGGTTTGTGTGGTCGAGCTCCCCACCAAATGCACCGGCGTGCTATAAACAGACAGCGGCACATCTGTAAGCCATGCTGGGTTACATCTTTCTACGGCGCATGCTTCTCCAACAAACACGCACGCACGCACGCGTGCGAGCGCACTCTTCATCTCTCAGACGTTCCCTTCGCCCTCCATTTTGCCGTCGATCCAGTCGATGTATTTGGTGACGCGGGTGTACACCCCAGGCTTGTCTTTCTGGCCGCAGCCATCACCCCAGCTCACCACGCCCATCAAGGTCATCTTGCCATCCTTAGGACAGACCAGGGGGCCACCAGAATCCCCCTGCAGGTGAAGGTGTACAGAGATGAATCGAGATGGGAGGGCATGTGATTGTATTAAGGATCACAGACTCTGTATACTGTAGATACTTTAAAGTGGCCCTGTATTACCACTAGGTGCCACTAGGTGGTGTACTAGAGGGGCACACAGCATCTCAGACCAAAATTAATGCTTCATAGGCCACACACGCATGCACACGCACACGGTGTCAGACACACACAATAACATTTGACATAACATAGAGCTCCATATAACAATAATACAAATAAAATAAAAAATTCAGGACGCCTTTCAAGACACACACACACACACCAGAGCTCTAGCAACCCGCCCAGTCCTCACCTTGCAGGCATCGTCCAGCCCCCGGGTGTCCCCGGCACACAGCATGTTCTGCGTGACCCTCTGGCCCAACAGCACACTGGGAAGGCATCGCTCCTGCGGCCACAGGCGGACGCGACCCCTCTTGATGCGCTGAGAGAACTCTAACGCAACTATGAGGGAGGGAGAGAGGCAATTATTAGCTGTGTGGTACACTGCCTCCTGCTGGTCATTTATATTATTGCACACACATATTAAAAAACGTGATATTATACAGTACAGGTACAGGTGTATATTAGAATAACAACAGGTCTCAACTGAGATAATAACATCACCACACATCCTAACCATATTGCCTTGCTATTTTTTACGTGTACTAAATGGTATTGTGGATGTGCTGCACGCGCATGTCAGTCATTTACACTCAGTCGCTCTTCCGTAGCCAGAGATCTCGCATTCAGTCCAGTCGGGCAGAACCAGACTTGGCTCTGGCAGACAAGCAGGCTGAACCTCCGGGGAATACACCGCGCACATGCCGATGTCACTCTTCAACTTCAACAGCGCTGCAAGAAAGAGAAAGCAGGTGAGAAGTTATCGTTTGACATAATACATGGAACTCTCTTTTTTTTATAATTTTTTTTTCATTCATCCTGAAAAACAAATTCACCTATGTCGTTGTCAAAGTCACTGTCAAAATGCTCATGGGACCAGTACTTTTCAACTTCAAATATCTGCTCACTGGAAGAATTCTCTTTCCGGAATGTTCTGCCAAGAACTACCTGAAGTTTGGATGGATCAAACCTGAGGAAAATATGAAATATACATGTTATTATTGTTATTATTAGTAGTAGTAGAAGCAGTAGTAGTATTGCCATCATTATGCATTAATTTTGAATTACAAATAATTCAAATATCTGGCAGACATTGAAGGTTGAATTCTTTGTGTCATTTTCAGTGAGGGTTCCCAGTTTATGGCTATACAAGTTATTATTACTATTACTATTAGTGTGTCTGTGTGCGCGTGTGTGTGCGTGTGAGTGATAGAGGTCTTCACGGGTCCTGCGAGACCCAACCAAGTTGGGTCCAACTTTTGAGCGTTTGACTCGGATCTGGTTGGGTCTGACATAAATGCTATGATTCTCAGGGTAAATGCGATTTACCAACTGGACCTGAAAAATCCATGGTACTTTTCAGGGTCTGTTTGTCGTTGGGTCCGTTCAGATAGGAACTCAATTTATACTTATTATACTATTTATGAAAAATGCTTTGGTTCATTTCGGATTGGGTCCAATTTTTGAACCCATGAAGACCTCTAGTAAGAGAGTGAGTGCGTGTGTGCATGCATGTGTGTGTGTGTGTGTGTGTGTGTGTGTGTGTGTGGGTGTGCATGTGCGTGTGCGTGTGCGGGGCACAACCCACTTCTCTTCAAAGCAGTGCGCAGCAGACAGGACCCAGCAGGAGCCGATGAGAATGCCTCCACACAGGTGGAAGTGCATCTTGTTCCGGGGCCTGTAGACGCTAATGGCCGCCTGCCAGGGCTGCTCGGTGATGTCACTCCCACGGCCCCCCACGATGCGGAACGAGGGGCGATTCAGGGAGTTGTCCAGCCGCTGGCCACACGTTGCTGCAGAGGGGAGCGTGGTGAAGTGAAGGGTTAGGGGTTCGAGCCACAGAGTTGGCCTACCTGCAAGCATCCTTGTGCCAGATGCAATTGCAAGTGCTTCTACAGTGTCTGATTCCAAACTAACGAAACTCACATGTATGTATGTTTTACTGGATATAGTCAAATAATACATACGAGTAATTATTATCTATACATTACTAAATTAAGCAGTTTAAGCTCAACTGAATATGAACCTATAATCGTTTTTAACTAGGAGATGTGGTGGGGGAGAATTTTGATTGGTAGGTAAAGGACTGTATGAAAAACAGTAACTATTTATAATATACAGTATTATACTAACCACTGCACCACAACGTAAGTGAAAATAGCTTTCAGGTAAACATTCCTTACCTTTGTTGTTGTTTGTGGTGGGTGCACGAGGGCCAAAGGTGGTTATGGTAGCCACACGTTTCGCTGAAAATGAAACCACCGTTCATATCGTTATGAGTCAACATTACTGAAAGGTCTGTTGCCATTGACGACATGAGGACAATGTTCCTTACAGCACTTAGCGATGTCGCACAGCTCCCACGTGAGCTGTGCGTTCTTGTAAATGTGACACCACGGACCCACATCACCATCTGGGTTCCTAACGGGTAAAGAAATGTTAATAATTAATATAAATTGAAAAGGAAAACAAATCAACTATTCAACAATCAATTATTACAACTGCAACAAAGGTTTACAACCACGACTTACATTCACACGACAATAAATAAGCATAAAAATGCATTGCATGAATAATAAATTACAATAATTCTATTAAAGCTGTTGTAGGCAGAATTGGAGAGCCAAAGAATTAGAATTAAGTAGTATTAGTAGCAACAACCCAAAAACCCACCCCTCCTTCATGTATTAGCTTTACAATTAGCATGGAATAGCTGACTATACCTTTAAGGTATATAGTAGATAATACTACTAATACTACTATATACCCTTAAGGTATATAGTACTATATAATACTGTACAATATTATATTATGAGCACCTGCAGAAACTGTGGCTGCCCAGCCCCAGTTCCAAGCCGTCGGCTCTCCAAGCGTTGTACAGCTTGCGGTTGACCATGGGGGAGTCCCAGGGCAGGCAGCGGCCGCCGCTCCTGCTGGCAGCCGCAGTGCCACGGTACGACTGGCCGGAGCCCTCCACGCACTCCTGGTACTTCTCTGTAGAGCAGAGCACATACATGTATACACAAACCGAACACCCTGAAGGTACTGTAGGTACGTCTGTCTTAACAATATTAACATGCACTTCAGTTCAGTGCCAGACTCCTCCATGGCCAGCAAAGGGCGCTATAGCGCTCTGTCTCCTCCCAGTAGGGTACCAACCTCTAATTAAAATCATCTGGCACTGTTTGAAGTCTTGGCTCCCGCACAAGAAACTGACTACAAAGAAAGCAAAGGGCCTGGACGTCATACATCCCCAGCCTTTGAGGAGGGACACTGTTTGTGTGTGTGTGTGTGTGTGTGTGTGTGTGTGTGTCCTCTAAAGTGCTTGACTAGGATGTTTTCTTTGACAACCAAAGCCCACATTAAAGTCCTTGACTAAGATGTTTTCTAAAAGCCTTACCGTCAGTACACTTGGGAAGGGTGCAGAGGTCCCAGGCAACTTGCGTGCCTTTGTATATGTAACACCAGGGACTGCTGTCACCATCAGGGTTCCTGACGGAAAGAATGTCAAGGCCGAAAAGGTGAGGGGTGCTCTGTAGACGCTTTAGACCCGCTCTCATGTAAATCGGTGCGTGTGTGCACACTGCACACTGTTCGTGGGGATGAGGCGGAGCTGGCGATATTGTTTTTTATATGCCTTGCCTCGTGTTTTTGAGTTGCGTGCAATGGAAGTACATTGCAGAAGCAGAAATACACTACGAATAATAATTGAAAAGGAAGCATTTTGCTTTGTTTTAATCCCTGCCTCTTCCAACCATTTAATCAATCCCACAGTTGTTAAACGTTGTATTCATACAACTTTACTGCTCGCCTGAAATGCTGTCATAATATTTGACTATATACTGTATGTGATTAGACAAAACTGCATAATAGTGCAAAAACCCATCGGAAGTCTGCGTGCAAAAGCATGGTGGATGAAAAGGCTCAAAAAGCAAATGTTGTAAAAACAACAGGCTTTTCAGATGCACTGACTCAGTACCGGCAGAAGTTGTGATTGCCTAATCCCAGACTGCTGGCGTCGCTTTTCCTGGCAGTGAACCTCTTTCCCCGCAAAGACGTGGAGTTCCAGTTGATGCACTCGGCTCCTGAATGGCTGATGCTCCAGGTACCCCGGTACCCGCCACCCTGACCCACCACGCACCTCTCCATGAGGTCTACGGGAGAGAGGGGAGGGACAGTAGAGGGAAAATAGACTATTACATACAGGTATGCAATTGATTTCTGTGTTGTTGGCAAGGCTGCGCATTTGCACAATCCAAACTACAGGTTCAGTTGTAAAGAAAAGTAGTGCCATCTTTTGTGAAAACAACATTAAACCCGTTATGAAAACACACTGTGGTTACTAAAGCGATTTTAGAAGGCAACATGGTTATGTATAGCTACGTTTTTAGGGTGCGCTCTGGTCTGGCCTAGGCCTAAGCAAAACACCCGTGGATCATTATGACCATTTAATTAAGAAATTGTGTCTGTAATGGTGTCATCACTAATATTAGTGATTTATTATTATATATTATTATAACAATTACAGCACACTCTGGAAAGCATGGTCTAGTTACACCCACCACAATGAAGCATTTAACAAGCTAGATGTAGTCACAATGCATTTAAAAACACATTTATATTAGACATTTAACTTGGGTCAGGTTTTTCCTTGTGGCTGTCATAAAATGTTGATATGTGGTTTAAACCCATGAACAAACATAAACTGAGATGATCATAAATTATATCATCTTAATTGTGGCCTTATTAAAAACTATTACTTTAGCCAAAACAGACTTGGCTGAGAGCAAGTGGCAGCTATTTCACACTGAATGTATCCAATAGCCTCCAAAAAAACCCCACAAATACAGAAAATGTCATATCGCACCGGTTTCCTGTATGGTTTCTATGGCTGTGTAGAACTATCAGATTATTTTCTCAGCACACACAGAGAGAACAGTAAACTAGCAAAATGCGAGATTTTGGGTGAATTTGATGAAAGGTATATTATCTTACAATTAGCTTGCAATAGCTGACTACACCTTTAAAGGTACACTCCTAGATTTGTATGTTTAAAGTGTATAACACTGATCTCTACTCCTCCCCCCATCTTGCTACTAAGCTCATAGTGCTCGCTACATCTTCCTACATGTCTCCAATACATAACATAAACTGTGAGCTGGAGAGGAAAAGTGAAACAGCACACAGATGGTAGACATTAGATGCAAGTTGGTTACACTAAGAAACACAATAGTTGCAAAGCAGCAGTGACGTCAACGGGAAGCAGGCAGGTACTGCGCTGTTAAGAGCTAGGAATTCTGGGTACTACTTACTGATCTCACACTGAGAGCCGGTGAAGCCTGGAGGGCACTGGCACAGGAAGTCTGCCGAATACAGGGCTTCTTTACACACCCCTCCATTATAGCACCTCGACACAAAGCATCCTGCAGGAGACACGCGGTAAACGGTTACGTTTAGTTTTTTGAGTAAGCGTAAATAAAATTGATTTAATATATCTTTAATATATATTTTTTTTAAAGAGGGAGGGAGATACACAAGCAAATATGTAATTGTTGTATTATATGAAGTCACATGTTTGTTCTTGGGTTCATTTCATGCTTATAAACTACATATAGTCATACTGCATATGCTAAATGCACTTACAGCACATTCACAGTTGAGCTAAGGGGCTCATGTGTGGTTGTAATTTGATTCATACAGGGTTTGACTACGGGAGGGGCCTTTATACTACATGGATTCGTCAATGGTGGTGAAAGTGTGTAATGAAGCGGGTCTGGCATACATGGATGTTAAACAGAACCAGACTAAATACCACCCACTCAAAAACACAAAGCCCATAAGCCCTCCCCATTCTCTGATACATTATAACAACTGAACTGCAAGCTATTATTGTGAGACGTCAGCGCAGGCAGGCAGACAGACAGGCAGGCAGACTGACAGGCAGACTGACAGACAGACTGACAGACTGACTGACTGACAGACAGACAGGCAGGCAGGCAGGCAGGCAGACTGGCAGACAGACAGACTGACAGGCATGCAGACAGACAGGCATGCAGACAGACAGACAGACTGACAGGCATGCAGACAGACAGGCATGCAGACTGGCAGACAGACAGACTGACAGGCATGCAGACAGACAGACAGACAGGCAGACAGGCAGGCAGGCAGGCAGGCAGGCAGGCAGGCAGACAGGCAGACAGACAGGCAGGCAGACTGACAGACAGACAGGCAGACAGGCAGGCAGGCAGACAGGAACAGACTCAAGGGGAGAGGAGGAAGTTGGTCCGGGTGTCCGTGTCTGCACTCACTGGTGACGGGCACAAAATGGCAGAGCTCTTGTCCTCGCGGCATGCAGCGGCAGAACTCGACGCGCTGTCCCTTCCAGCGGAGCCAGGTGTCGCCATAGTTACGCACCGCTGACGTCCGAATGTCCATGCATTGTGCTAAGAGAACACACACACACACAAGGGTAAGTCATTGGTGCTACAATAACCAAAATGTTGGCAAACCATAAAAATGATTTGACAAGCAGGACAGACGGAGAAGGCATAAGACATAAAAAGAGACAACACAGAATTAGCGTAATGATGATGACGGTGACATTGAGGAAGATGACGAGGATGTGCAAAGAGACAGTGTGTGATGGGTCTCACGGGAGGTGACAACAAAGGGTGAGGACTTGGCGACACGTATAATCAATAAGGTCCGTCTAGGAGTCTGCCTGGCCGGCTCACCTCTGTAAAACCGGGTACCTCTCTTAGAACGTAGGTGGTCGGCCTGAAAGAGAGCAAACATCCAACTCAATGACGACGTTAAACTGGAGTTTCAACTGGTCCAAATGGAGAATGTGTATTACTTACATTGTCCACTAGGGAGCAGCAGAGAGCAGGGAGGAGAAGTAGCATTGATAATGCTCTGGCCATGGCTGACGGTTGGGTGGTTGTGCCAACTGGAAATGAGAAAAGGTAAGAAATAAAAGTAACGTAAAGTTCATGAAACAAAAGATAGGACTTTTTTTTTTACTGGTGCACAGAATCGCGGGATATCTGAAAACAAAGAAACAAGAAAAATCTAATCCGCAAAGGCATTGCAAACCTCTCCTGGACACAAAGACAACAACATAACAATGAGCTCGAGACAGAAGGCCCACTTGGGACATTTAAACAAATGCAGCACTGGCAAACGTCCCTCCTCCGCCTAGCTTATCTCTTCCTTTGGGCTAGAGGAAGGAAGGAAGGAAGGAAGGAAGGAATGAAGGAAGGAAGAAACATGAAGTCCTGATAACCCCGTTACAGGACAATCTAAACATGTATATGCTTGAAGGGTGTGTCTTCTGAATGCAGAACAATGTTTGCCTTAGTCAGTGAGACTTCAGCAGCTCAGTGATCTGCACAAAGCGTTCTTCCTGTATCTTATAGATACGGTTTATCCCATTATGGTATTTAATCGTAAATGATTTCATTCTCACTGGGATTAACAGGAAGGACACCATCTGGGTTTGACTGTTTCAAACATGGACAATCCTTTAAAGAGAGGTTAGCATCTGTGCCATCTTGGACCATTCAAACAAGCTCAGCCGCAGATGTACATTGCATGGACGAAGTGACTCATCGCGACTTCAAAAAGAGAGCGGAGGAAGAATAGGAGGAAAGCTGGCTACGGTGGCCAACGTTATGCTGTGCAGTGCACTTCTTTGAGTGGCTAAAATGTCATGAAATATCAAGGACTGTTTCTCCTCTGTATGGAGAAGAGAGTGGAAGAGGGGGGGTTACAGTATAATATAAAGAAAGAGAGTAAGGTGGAAAAGATGGGGGAACTACGACATTATGAATTAGTTAAGAAGTTATTTGCAAACCCGTGACGACCTCTACACACACCTGCATACACACACACACACACGCACACAAAAGGCCACATCTGGATTCACACCATTCCTTTCACAGACACGCTTTCACACTCTTTGCTGCAGGCGAGCAGCTTTCACACTGACTCATCTTCTGCGGTTGACTGGGCTGATAGACAACCATGCATTGGTTATAGTGAGATAAAACTGCTACATCGGCAATGTGACACACACACGCACGCATGCACGCACGCAACCCCAAACAGCTCTCTGGAGACAAAGAACCTCTGTTAATTTTAACAACAAAAGGTTTCACTTAGAAGACACACACACACACACACACACACACACACACACACACAACTTAAAGACAACAGATTCCTTAGAAACTTGTCAGGCAAGGGAAAGCACCATCGCTGTTTGATTATTTTAACCTCAACCGAACCTTATTGGCAGCGGGTCAAAAACATAGCATGGCTCTCTATGGTCTGTTGTTCTTGTGTTGCCTTTGTGTAGCTGTTCGATCGAGCCCCCCCCCCCTTTGCCCCACCACCCCGCCTCCAACGCTCCTGTCAGTGAAAACATGTGTTTCCTGCTCCAGAGCTGGCCAAACACAGGCGGAATGCATAGGCCTACATTAGCTCGCACACACACGCATGCACACACACACACGCACGCACAGATCAGACAGCAACACATGTTCACCCCACCCAATATAATGTCTGTGGAATAAGTAATATGGAGAGGCCCATCAGGGGCCCCAGCACGGTTAAGATACAGTCAAGTTAACTTAAGTTAAATTGCACTGTGTTGCTATCACTGCAAAACAAAACGGTTATCCGTGGGGTTGAGCCTCTCTTGCGGTCTGCTTATCAAGGCCTTGGGCACACGCACAGACGTAAACATATAAACTGTACACATACACACAGAGGAAGCCATAGTGGAGAGGTCTAATTTACACCATATAAAGACAATGTCTGCAGCCAGCTTCACTTACAGCCATTTTACACAGCACAGAGTGGGGGGCTAATTTCCAAGAGGAAAGGCGTGCGTCCTGCATGCACAGAGAGCTAAAGCGTGCACGAGACAGTATAATCTGTAGACCTGACCATGGCGCTGCGAGTACAGGACAAATACCACAACAGAGCCAGAGTGCAATGAGAGCCAGCGATGAGTCAATTACGCTCTCAGCCAATGGAGCAATGGTGTTAAATGCACAGGGGTAGCTCTGCTGACATCAAATGGCCACTGTTCATGCCAGGCATGACAGAGCAGAGGATTAAATGACATCCCTGCCACATTGTGCACACGTCACAATACAGATGCAGGATATGATGCGAATGCATTGTTTGTGTGAATCGTTGTCGTTTGCATGCACACGTCCAATGTAGTTACAACAAGAAGAACTCGTGTATGTGCAACACTGCCCCTCGTGGCCAGAATAACATACAGTCTCAAATCAACTTAGGACATGAATTAGTTGTATAAGCAAGAACAATTGTTTTCTTAAGCAAGATATTTACTTGCATCTGAGTGCAAGGCTGCTCTAATCTTTGCTATAAAGGGCCTCTTTCGTTGATTTTCCTTGATCTGTGGGATCTAGGCCCTGTAACACTGCCCGTTTAATTGAGTGGACGTTAAGCGTAGTTTAAACTTAGTTTATTTGGCAGTGCAATAACAATATGTTACAGCAAGCAGGATTGTGGTTGTACTGGGCTTTCAGTCTGATCTGACATGCCAGAGGAATTGTTGTCACATGTCCATCTAGGGAGCCGTACATTGAAACGGTTTGTGAATGGCTGTACTTTCAAAGAAATACTTTGCAGTCGATTGGATGAACCATCTGGTCGTTTTCGCTGTCGGCACACCTAAACCATGGCCATATAGTTATAAACACGCCGCTGATTGGATAACCACGCCCATATAGTTATAAACACGACACTGATTGGATAACCATGCCCGTATAGTTATAAACACGACGCTGATTGGATAACCAGGCCCGTATAGCTATAAACACGACACTGATTGGATAACTAGGCCCGTATAGCTACAAACACGACGCTGATTAGACAGTTCAGTTGCTACTCGGACACATTCAAAATTATCAAGAAGCTTTCCAGACTGTTTCTCACGATGAAAGTAAGTTGAAGCTCACGAGGCCATCCTGATCTCGCGAGCTTCAGCTTAACTTCGCCGTGTGGCTACTTTCAGTCCCCTTGACTCACAAAACACAATGTGACCTGACTGTTCAAGGGAACAGAGAGCTGCATTGTGGCCTTAACCCCCCCCGCCCCCACCCCTCAGCGCCGCCTTATCAGAGAGAACTACACAGTATAACCACCGAAAGAACCCAAGCCTTTGAGGAGCAGATGGTGATGAACAACAGGGAGGAGGGAGGAGGTGGAACAGAAGGAGGGGAGAGAGAGGGATGACAGGAGGAACCAACAGAGAACAGCTGAGTCACCTCATTGTGTCCACAGCTGCAGAAAGGGAGAGAGAAGGATTAAATAGACAGTCAAACGGAGCAGGAATGAGAAGGAGAGGTGGGTCAGATGGAGCTTTTAAATCTCGGCGCCAAAATATGAATTCTCTACAAATCTGACCTGATCTTGTTTAGGGTGCTCTGTCACCCTCCAGTGAGTCAGTAAGGTCAGACCAACCGCCCCCCCACACACACACACACACACACACACAAAGCCATCTGACACACTAGAGCGAGAATGCATATACTAAATGTCTTTCTCTGCACACACTGTAATGAGCCACTGTACCCTTCTCAGAGATTACTGTCGAGAGATCATTTAGAGAACTGACTCCCACATTTGGTGCTTGCTGCACCCGACAGACAAATTATTATTTTCATTCATTCAGTTAAACAATTTTAAATGAAAAACCTAAAAAATAACTTTTTATTTAAATATTGATTTAGTTATATATGACTCATTAAATTTTAACATAATTTTGTTATGTTATTATCATATTACACTACGTTATTTTACAATTTTTACACAGCATCTGTGCAGCAAAAATACAAAATACAAAGTAAGTGTTAATAAAAAATCTGTAGATAATTAAATTCCCAAAGAAAGACAAACATGAATCTAACCATGAATCCAAACATGACAAACTAGTCTCTGATCCATACACACGCACACACGCATGCACACACGCACACGCACACGCACACGCACACACACACACACACACACACACACACTAGTGTATCATGGGAAGAATATTCAACCTGTTCTCCCAACAGTAGCAATCTCTTATCAAACAGACGAATGAATTTACGGCTAATGCTGAATTAAATGTGTTTGTCGTCTTGTGTAGGGTCTACAGGTGCGCGATGTGAAGTCATTCACCCCTGATACAGTCTAACAGAAATATTAAGTATTTATAAATAACTTTCAACAAAACCCAAATATGATAATGTTAAAACGTAATAAACGCGACTCAACATAATACAGTACGTCTACGTGCAAACATATGCATTCGTTATCCAAGGTTAATCCTGCAGAGTGCAACAGATAATAGAGAGTTTTAACGCTTGAAGTAAACCTGCACAGAAATTAAAACCGGTTCTTACCAAGACAAATGCCCAGATATCTTGTTTGGTTTCAAACGAACAACTGGGGGATGTCTTCATCGGAGTGGTTTAGTGAGTGAGTGCTCCGTATTATATTGCTCGTTATAAGTGGGAGTGGCGATGGTGATGACCTCAGAATCAATGGTCGGATGGCGACTTTACTTTGTATAAGGTGGCCGGCGATAATGTCCATCTGATCGTTTCAACCCTCCAAAGTGACGCCAATTGTTACAAAATAAACTGTACACGTTAGAAATAATTAAAGGAATGATGTCAAGAGAGTCGTGGACAAAATGTGGAATGTGGTGGACATCCGAGATGTGACAACAACGCTCGTGAAATGTCCAACCAAGTTGAGCTATGCTCATGAATTTCAAAGGTATTTCCCCGATCACCCTGCAAAAAGAAATCTCTCGCACACACACACACACACACACACACACACACACACACACACACACACACACACACAAACACACACACACGCACACAAGATAATGCACCACAGACTGTCCCGCACTG
>JAODOY010040032.1:3398-13630 GCA_025399855.1 Forbesichthys papilliferus
AGATGGAGGGAGAATTGAGAGGGAGAGAGAGTGATTATGAGTTTTCCGGAGAAATTAAAAGAGAGGCAAAAATAAGTAGAATGGAATAGAACTCGTATTCTGGTGCACACACCAGACACACACCACACACACACCAGAGACACACTATGCACACACCACAAACACACCAGACACATTATGCACACACCAGACACATTATGCACACACCAGACACACCAGACACACACTATGCACACACCACACACACACCAGGCACACTATGCACACACCAGAGACACCAGAGACACACTATGCACACACCAGAGACACACTATGCACACACCACACACACACCAGACACACTATGTACACACCACACACACCAGAGACAAACTATGCACACACCAGACACACCAGAGACACCAGACACACACTATGCACACACCACACACACACCAGAGACACACTATGCACACACCACACACACACCAGAGACACACTATGTACACACCACACACACCAGAGACACACTATGTACACACCACACACACCAGAGACACACTATGCACACACCACACACAAGTTGCCCATAATTGCCCTTCACTTAAAGGCAGTCATTCTGGAGAAAGCTTATTGACATTTGAACTCAAATCAAAACAAACCACCTCTCCCTTCAACGCCATACTGTAGGGTGCTTCCTCAGAAGCTCCTCCCCTGGACATGCATAGTGACATGCATAGTGATACAGAGAACAAAGAACTAGCTGACCGTGAGCAGATATTTGGCGAATTTGAAAAGGTTTAATAGCTTACAATCGCTTACTATACTTTTAATAACGATTTGGGTACCTAGTTGGTCACCACATTCTTGTGTGTGTGTGTGTGTGTGTGCGTATGTGTGTGTGCGTGTGTGTGTGTGTTTGGAGCATGCTAGCTGACCTGGCTAACCAGTTGAGGCTACAGTAACTGTACTCTGGATTGGCCCAAGTCTGAGCCAATCAGCATGCGGCACCACCATGTGTCAGTGATTAATTACCCTCATTCTGTGGCGTGCTAACGAGCGTAATCAGCTCCTCGCTGAAGGAGCCTCCATTAACTCCCCGGGACAAAGGTGACGGAGCCCAATTGACTCCTACCTTCGTCACTGTCTCATTGTTACTTTTCCTGACACAGATACTATGCCTCTTAATCCCCAACCCTGTGGCCCTCATTGGGATGTCTCAGACATCACTAGTGCCTTTACTGGTCCCTTTATTGGTCCATTTACTGGTCCCTTACTAGTCTCTTTACTGGTCCTTTACTGGTCCTTTACTCGTCCTTTACTGGTCCCTTACTAGTTTATATACTGGTCCTTTACTGATATCTTTTCTGGTCTCTTTTCTGGTCTCTTTACTGGTATCTTTACTGGTCCCTTTACTGGTCCCTTACTGGTATCATTACTGGTCCCTTACTGGTCCTTTACTGGTCCCTTACTGGTATCTTTACTGGTATTTGTACTGGTCCTTTACTGGTCCTTTACTGGTATATTTACTGGTCCTTCACTGGTATATTTACTGGTCCTTCACTGGTATCTTTACTGGTCCTTTACTGGTCTCTTTACTGGTCCTTTACTGGTCCTACTTTTATGTTTACTTGTGAGGGTTTGAATTGTATCTGCCTGTTTCTCCCCACACGCACCGTGGCGATGTAGGACACTCGAGAGTTACGCTACTGCTCACACACCTCCTTTGTCGGCCTGGTGTGTGAATGCATTTGCGTGTTCGTGTGTGTGTGTGTGTGCGTGCGTGCGCTGGGGTTGTTGAGTGCAGGGCAGTGCGTGTGCATCTGTGATCATCACATGCACGCGTAAAAAAGCGTTTACGAGCTGCAACGTGATTAATTCTTTCTAATGAGACATTCATTGGAAGCTCAGGATGTTTCACCAGCGAGAAGTGCTTGGCGGGAGAAAAGCACTCTGGGGCCAAACGGGATAAGAATCCTAATGGCGTACTGTCTTTAGTTCCTAACCCCTTATAGGTTATTTCAGCGTACCTCAAGTACTGTGCATATTTCAAATGCCTTACGTTTAGTGATGGGACAGTATAGACTATGAACGATAAATGGACTGCATTTATACAGCTTTTCTAACTTTCAGACCACTCAAAGCACTGTACAGCCTTGCCTCACATTCAATCATTCATACACACTCATACATCAATGGAAGCGTCAACCATGCAAGGTGCCATCCAGCCGCAAGGAAAACTGGGGTTAGGTGTCTTGCTCAGCGACACTTAGCCACACTCGACGGGATTCAAACCAACTCCACTGTTGCCCTATTATAACATACATAAAGATTTGATAGCAATGTGAGGCTTCTCTATATTTCAATATGAGCAGAATAACTTAAAGTTGAGAGCCTCTGTGTCTCAATTATTGAAGAATTATAGAAGAGGGCTTTGGGATTATTGTTTTGGGGCTGGTAAACTACTAGTCTGATTGTTTGCAGAGTATCATGGCAACCAGAGTAGACCATAGCATAGTATGTTTTACATCAGTTAGAATACAGCAAAGTGACAGGTGCAAATACACAGACTTCAAAGTCAAATGTGCAGAGGGAGCAGAGACTCATTCCAGAGCCTTATACAGAAGATCCCCTCTCTATGCAGACCAGAAGGCTGTATTCAAATTTCCAGCACTCCATACAATGCTGTTAGTGATGTAGGGTGACGCACACTGTGATACATTATTACATTATTATTGTAATACAGTATTACTGTAATAGAGCCACTTTTGCCCTATATGCATTGAGTTGCTATTACTTTGTTTCTAATATCTTTGGGCAAATTTCCCAGATATTTTATTGTATGTTTCCAACAAGTAAATGCATATTGATGTAAGGAAGCTACAGTATGAAGTTGCGGGTTTATCCAAGTTCTATCCTATTTCACTTTAAAATTACCTTATTTACTCACCCACCGCTCCTTGTGGAATTCCATAGCATTTAACAATAACCATTTATTAAGCCCTGATTGTGGAATAGTTGCGCTGAAGACCTAAATTTGCCATAATATTGATTTCCATCCTTGTGCTAATCACACCTCATGAAGCTCGTTCCACTGATTATAGTCCCCTGTCCGGAAAGGTCTTCATTTGTAAAATTAGTGAAGCTATTATCATTCCATTGACAGCCCCGCATGCAAATCAAAGTCCTGGACTAAAATAGCAAAGTGCAGTATTATTCTGCTATTATCTGAATTTGAGGAATACAAGGAAACCAGGGTTTTTTGCAAATTAAACCAGATGAGATTAATTAACTATGCGCCTGTTTGATTAAAAATATGATGACTGAGCAGTGTGGCCTTCAGCTGAGATAATGTGATGGAGAGTCATCGGGGGAGAGAGAGAGAGAGGTTAAAGGCAGGGTTAGTCATTATCAAGAACGCTTGCTAACTCAAACCAAACTCTCTCAGAAACCCTTCCGCACACATTAAAACGCATTGAAAAGTAGGGCATTGTTGTTGTGAGTGGTGTTTGCCACATTGTTTGTGTTCCTATTTACAGAACAAGGGCTGTGTAGAAGTACAGGAATATTTTTTCAGCATGCACAGAAAATGGTAAAATAGCGACATGTAAGGATATTTTTGGTGAATTTGGGAGGGAGTGAGACAGTGGAGAGAGAAAGAAAGAGAGGGAGGGAGAAACAGACACACGGAAGGAGAGAAAGATGAAAGGTGGAGAAAGACAAGAGAGATGAAGTGGAAAAGCTATTGGAGGGAACAGTGTGCCCGCTCACACACACTGTATGTGTACGTGTGTGTGTGTGTGTGTGTTTGTAATCCCCTCTCTGGGTTTTTAGGTTGTGCCTGTTTTCCCAAGAGACTGTCAATCTCCTCACTCTCAAGTTCATCTGTCAGTCTCTCTCTCTCTCTCCCCCCCCATCCAACACTCTCCCACCAGGGTTAGAGGAGCAGCAGGGCCCGGCCATAGCTCTTCCTCTGTAGATCTAATTGGCGACAGGCTCTTACTGGCGTGACATTGAGATGAGCTGCCAAATCCTGTTCAGCCCCCTGCGCCGAGCGCTGCTTTGCCTGGCCTCGTACCCGTCCCCGCGCACGGCCCAGCACAGCACGGCCCAGCACAGCACAAACAGCATTCAGCTAACAGCATAGCATAACATATCAAGAAATCTGTTATACAGTGCCAAAAAGCAAGCATGACAGTAGCCTATTCTATTGAAATGATTATTTAACGCTGGTGGTGCTGAAGAAAGTGAAGATGGATAAAATGTATATTTGCGATGTATTTTATGCTTTTTGTTATGTTATATGGCAATAAATGTACTCTGCATAGTGTTTTTGGGTAATTTATAAAGGAATAGAATAGTACTGGTTTTGTTTTCTACTGCTATTTAACATTGAACACATTGAACACTTATTCCCTTAAAAGGGGAGCGGCCTGTATACCGGTCTTACGTATTGCACTGGAATAACAGATACAGACTTCTTGAGTGACAATACTAACAGCCAATGAATATCGACTTTCAGCTTCAGTCGTCAGTCGAGCTAACAAGGGTTTGTGCATCAGACGTTCAGCACAGAGTTGCTTATGTGGGGTAGTGCTAATGGACTGAAGAGGCTTATACTAAGCATGGCATAGCATAGCCCTGCACACACAGCATAGCATAGCCACTGTTGGAAGCAGGGAGGGAGGGAGAGAGTGAAAGAAAGAGAAAGGGGGAGAGAGAGAAAGCGGGTGATGTAGGGAGAAACTGGAAAAGAGAGAGACGGCGGGGGAGAGAGAGAGGGTGACAATTTGCGCTAGATAAAGCATGCCTAGCCCTTAATAAGTTTAAATCAGATGTCATTCTCACCACAGTGTGTGTATGTGCTGCAAAGGAGTGTAGTGGCATTAATAACATAATGTTGCCTGCATGCATACTCCTGGATGCATAATATGCAGATCATGATTCTGCTGGGACTCCATCGAGGTCATCCAGGGGTGTGGACACTCTATTAAGTATTAACTGGAGGTTGTACACACACTTGCGCGTGTGCAAGATGGGCATCGCTGGATGGGAGTTGGCAGTGGACTAAGCTAGCTGACTAGCCGGCTGGTTCATGTTGACACACTGAAGGACTAAGTAGTGCCAGAGACGTTATGGAGCAGGCAGTCAACTTAAAATGTCCTCAGTCTAAAATCTGTGGGACCGTAATAACAAACATGGTGGTAGCCAATAATCCGCTTTATACCGGCCAAACCATTAACATTAGTCAATCATGTAACCTGTGGGGAAAAGCTTTATGACTAAATCTTATTTTGTCTCAAAATAACTCTGCATGGGGAGCATTACCAAGATGGCTGCCAGCGGCATAGTTGCGGTAATGTCTTGCAAGCGATTTACACTCAAAGCCCTTGACTGTGTTACTGCGGCTCCAGAAGCCCACATTTGAGCGGACGGGGAAGCAGGGGTACGTTGACAGGTGGTTAGAACCACAACTACAAGGTTGTTTATAATTTTGACTTCAACCACAAGGGTTATTCTGGAGACATGTCTGTTTTAGTGACTCTTGGTAACAGTGTGGCAGTTCTAATGCTAATGAGTTTATATTTCCCAGGGCAGCATTGATACTGGAGTAAGGTTTCTAGTAAATGGCATTTACTCACTAAGCTGTGTACTGTATTAGGGAGTTTTGAAACCCTTACAGAATAAACATATATCATTTTATAAAGGTCAAAGCATTTATCTGGTGACCCATGACACATGTGTTTTCCAATTTGTGCATAGGCAATATGAGGCTTGCAGTAGCAAAATTGTTTTATATTATAATTATTTTATACTAGTTGTTATCATGGTGCTGTGCTTCCTGCTATTTGGTTTTGCACCCCATCTAATATCCTAAACTGTTTTTAAATTCCTGTTCATCGGTGACAATCCTCACATGCACATTAGATTAGATAATAATTCAGCTCTGAGTCGTCATGGTCTTAATGAATATATGTAATAAAGGCTTGATCAAGGACAAACAACAGCATGCAATGTAAAAATGCTTCTGTAGAAGAGACACAAAGAGTGGCTAAAAGCCTTTTGAAGTGGTGGTCAAGAGGAGGTAATCTACAATGAAAATAAAGGGTCTGTTTACAGTGGCAATACATAAGATAAGATACAAGGGGATAAGAACATATAGATAGATAGATAGATACAATAGACATTCCAGAGGGGGTTACAATTGAACATATTCTATAACAGATTAGATCATCAAAAGTAGGGACAGGTCAACAGATGGTCACTGATGTGGCTCTCAGGGCAATAAGGTAGTTTACTGTATTGGTCAGTAAGATACTAGACATAAGATATATGTTCTACGTACTGACACTAATGTTGCGGACTAAATAGGGGTGATCAGGACAGAGAAGAGAAATAAGAAGAAAGTTAAGGATGATTAGCTGTAGCCTGAGCGAGGATGAATGGAAATACACAATTGCGCTGATGGCGATGTACGCTCTGAGCCCTAGGTCAAGGATTCCACACACTCAATACACCCAGCGTAAGCTACGGTATGTACAGCATCCTGTTGCCATTTTTAATGAACAATTAAAAGGACATCATAGCTGTTGTGTAATAGCACCAGCTAGGTGTGGAGAGGGGGAGATCTGAGGTGGCGTACAGGTGCGACGAGCTCAGCCCACGTTGTCTGCAAACGTCTTAAGCATCTTAAGAGAGAGGATGATGGATGAATGGATCAAGAGCAAGCTGTGTGTCTGTTTGGGGGGTAGAAGTTATTGAATACCACAGACAGCGTAATAATATTGGGGGAAATTGCATACAGCGGGCGTGCCTGTCTCTGAAATGTACTTTGGGGCAGCATCTCTATGACGATGGAGCTAGGGATGTGCTCGATAAGGCGTCTAGTCGAGCCTTGCTAGTCAGCACCAGAAATACTATGAGGTTAAGCATTGTCAGAAAAATATTGTGTCATTTGAAACCATTAATCACTATTTATTTTTAATGCCGCCTGAAATGTGTGGCAATGTGTGGTTATTGAAGAATGTGGTAATCATTCACTCATAACATACAGAATATTTTTTCAGACAATGTTTATTCTTATGCTCAATATTGAACATTTTCTGATCTGTTTACCTGCTTTAGTTGTTGGTTGTGTTGTTGTTGTTGGGAAATGCCTAGATGGAACACTGAGTATCTTGGACCAAAAAAGATTACAGTATGGGAATACATGCAACAACTGGACACATTGCAAGCATTTGTTCTTAAAACAGCAGGTCATCACACACACTCAGACTGCCGTCATTTCCATCAGTTTCAGTCTCCTCCACCTCCAGATCAACAAGGCAACATGATTACCTCATTACAGTTGGATCGGATGGAGCCGTCTCATGCCCTGGGGGAGGACAGGGGAGACGTTGCAACATCATTCATGTTGAGCAAAGGAGAACCTAGCGTGCATGACACAATCCAACCCATTGTAGCATTATGGATGGATGTGTACCTACCTGTATGTACACAGTAAGCAAAGCATATAATAGGTTTAGAAGAAAGATTAGCATTCAGTAGATTACTTAAAGGTGGAGTCAGCAACGAGAAAGATTGTTGGTATTTGAACTAAAGATGAAACACCTTTTCCTTCAATGGCATAGGATGCTCTCTCAGAAGCACTGCCCCCACACATATTGCCAAGGCTGGGATAGTGTTGTATGGTGCAGTCTGCACCATTTTGTTTATGTTCCCATTTACCGAGCCAGGACTGTGTAGAAACACCAAATAACTTTTTTCAGCACGGGTTTCATAACCCTACACTGCCAATAATAATTTAAAAAAGATGTCAGATAGACTTAGAGTTTTTTGCCTCTGAACTCTAATTTTGTTCTGGTCAAAAGCCCCCTGCATCTTAATAAATCCTTTTACAATTTTGTCTGACAAACCAGAGCCTTTTTTTCCCAATAAATCTGGCAAATCTACCTCGCCTGTCAATTACATAAATTACACACATCTACTTTACAGGAGCTCCTGAGGAAGAGGGCAGAGGAGGAGGGTGTGGTTTTTGGGTTGCTGATATAAAAAATGTTTTTTGCTTGCGTTTTTCGCAACTCTCAAATCCTACCTACAGCCTACATCAGATTTAAAGGCTAAACTGAAGGTCAAGAGAGAGGAACATAGTTAACCTTAATGAAGCCAGATGTAGCCTAGATTACCCTTGGATTATTTTCTGATGCAATTCATTATCTTGCTAGCATACACATTATAGATAATGAATCCCGTTTAATATCCTTGCAGGCCGTGTATGTGTGTGCAGGTGTGTGTGTGTGTGTGTGTGGGGGGGGTGCGTGTGTGTGTTATACTATCACAGATTTTCTGTGTGAAATAACAAAAGATATTGCGACAATGTAAAAAGGAACTGAAAATCATAGTAAATATTATTTTTTAGGCCTTTCCAGATTTCAATTTATCCGTCTTATTTTTCAGTGTGGACGTTTAGACGATTGATCAGTGGCTTAAATTTCACCCATGGATCTGTTAGTGTGTAGCTTGTGTGACTGCCCAGCTGATCACGGCTAAGCATACTATTGGCCCAACTGGTTCAGGGCGCCTTATTTAAACCTATTCTTGGCGCTTCTTCTGCTGCCATTTATCCACCCCACCATGCTGTGTCTGACTTAATCAGTGTCACTGTGTTGTCACTGATGCTTGCTCTGTTCTGTACCCTGTGGGGGGGCTTTTCATTGCTGCTCCACCTGCCTTGGGCTTCCCATGTATGCACATGTAAGGGCAGGGAGCTCCCAGAACAGAGCCAAATATAAATTACTGCAAATATTAAAGAATATTATAGTAGAATATACAGTATAATAAGTAATGTATAATAAGTAATATTCTCTTTGACTATAGTGGTCCTGACTAAAATGAAAGCTACGTTGAACAATGATTAATTTTAAGATGAGCTATGCTAATTATCATAGACGATGAATGAACCACTCAGACACGTGTGTGGATATTAATAACCAAGCAACCTCAGACAACACTGTCTCAATTTGAGGTACCCCTATTGACAATAGACGTAGTTAGTGTAGGTTCTTGGCTCAGCCTGACTATTGCTATACATGTTTTCTGTATTTCTATGGAGATTATAGTCTGGAAAACCTGTTCACTTCAGCATTCACACAGCCATCTTGCATGGTGGACCAATCAGTCTCTAGTGGGGGTGGCTAAATTAGATGATGTAGATGTCAAGTGTGTGTTTCTAAAAAACATTGTAGCAACACTTAAAGGCTGGTTAAAGGCTGTTTCATAATAAACCAGAGGTGTACGCCCTGTAGGAGGCAATGGAGCTTGTAACCAGACCCTACCCACCAGGTGCATTGTGGGTCTGGTTACACCAGGCTAGCAGGAGCAGGGCTGGACATGTGCAGCTTGTCCTGATGCGCACGTTTGCTCACGCTGGTCCGTCTGTCTCGCCAACTCCCTCCCTTCCCACCACCCAGGATGACCACTCCATGTTCTTCCAGTTCGGGCCATCCATCGAACAGCAGGCGTCCGTCATGCTGAACATCATGGAGGAGTATGACTGGTACATCTTCTCCATAGTCACCACATACTATCCCGGATACCTGGACTTTGTCAACAAGGTGATCTCACACACACACAAACACAAAGGTAACAACCGCTATATACCTGAACCTTTTCCTTCAAATGAGGTTGCTTTGGGAACATGTGTAGCTACATGACCTTGACACACCCTTGACACATGCGGACAACAGAACATTTCTCCCTCCTCCGCACCTGGCACCTCAGACGAGAGCGGAACACAGAAATGTAGTGACAATCCCTTCCATTCCTGCGTCCTGTAGTGCCAGTCATTTATTTGTTCAGGTCCCCCCTGCATCGCGATGTGTCTGGGAGGATGTGTCTGACAAGAAGCTAGTTTACTATGACTGAAAGAAGACATTTTTACCTTTCCAAAACAAAATCAGGTTTTCATGACAGAAAAAGAAATGCCTTTCAGTTAAAATGTATAAATACAAAAAAGAAAGAAAAGGAGACTGTTATATTATATAATTATGCCTTCTGTAGTCTCTAGAACTCAGCTTCAGATCATTTTCACCTCTTTATTACTGTTATGAAATGACACCAATGTTTTCTTGTTATGCTGCTGTCAAGTATGCTCCACTCCAAATAAGGATGTCATTTATAACCCACTTACACATTCATGTCAGAAGTACACAATAAACATGGGTGTTGTGATATCCCGACAGTACTTTTTTAAT
>JAODOY010040043.1:0-20412 GCA_025399855.1 Forbesichthys papilliferus
TATATATATATAGTCCATACCTCCACAATAGTGAGCAGAGCTTCTTGAGCGTTGCTCATCACCTCCATGGTCTTTTCACAGCATCTGGTAACAAACAAAAACATTATACATTAGAGATCATGTGAATCTGTAAAAGTTCTTCTGAAATAGGACAGTAGGCTACTGTCTTCTGTGCTACTTCAGCCGTTGGCGTCTGAAGACACTGGCAGTATATAACTGAAGCCTATTCCCAGAAAAACAAAGTATGTAGGATACTGATATTCTAAAAGTATTCAAAAGAAAAAAACAAGATAAAAAGAACATAATAATAATAATAATAATAATAATAATAATAATAATCAAATCAGAAACCTTTTATTCATTTTCAGTTCAATAAATAAGTTATTTGCAATACAATGTTCCCAAAGCATAATAATACTGTCCCACAATTTGGACAGTAGACTACACAAACATGAACATCAATGTAACATCATTGTTGTAGGCCTCAGATTCTTAATATTCTCCAAACCACTCCTGTGTTCAGTGTGTGGGTGCGTGCGTGTGCGTGTGTGTGTGTTCAGTGTGTGGGTGCGTGTGTGTGTCATATATGGGGGTCCATTTGTGCCACTATATAATTAATGCAATTAATCAATTACTAATTCAAATCAAAAATATATTCTCATGTAAAAACTTGAGGGGCAGTGTAAATTGATATGCATATTAGGCTATGGTACAACATATTTTTATTTAATTGTCTGTTGGTTAAAAAGATAAATCATTCATTCCTGTTATACGGTAACATTTCTGTCCCAGTGAATTACTTCTTCATATATTTCAAATATTTGTAACAAATGGCTCAAATTCTAGATTTAAGTCTTTATATAACATAAAAAGTGAATAATTCCCATGTTTATTTTTTTATTACCTTTTTATTTTGGTATGCATTCTATTTTACCATGTCCCCAGTGCAAAGTAACCAACTTTCACATTAATTAAAAGCCATCAAATTATATAATACTCAAAATATTTTTTTTATTGTTTTATAGACCATGTTAAACTATCTCTAAACATTAATTTATACCAGGGCAAACTATATTTATTTCTTAACATTTTCATAATTTATTGTTTGTCCCTGAAGTAATCTTCCACCCTGTTAGTTTGTAGTTTTTGCCTTCTAAAACAAGAAGACTACAATTACATTGAGGCCATGTTCTGGAATTTACATTTAAATTTTTTGAGGGAATTCAAAGTCACAAAGTGAGGTAAGCATACACTTTCAGTCATATATTTTTTCCAATTTTAATCATGTTCCACCCTGTTAGGCTAAATTATGAAGACAGTTGGTCTAGTATTACAAATAAAAAAACATTTGATATAGTTATAACAGTTCTGTTTATGTGTAGAACTAGCACAACACAGAAAGTCCCACCCTGTTAGGTTCCACCCTGTTAGGACATTGACCATAAAAGTGTGGAATATTAACCTATTTTTTTATAAGTGCCTGAGCTTTGTATTTTCCTGAGAGTTAAACATGTCGCTTTTATGATATAATACCAAAAACCTGAAAAATCTAAAAAAAAAAATTCAAACTTATGAGTCCAAAATGTTCCTGCATAACATGAATGACCAGATCCGTGTTTGACTATAACATTGAAATGTTTTAACTAGCCTAGTTTTAAATGTAGTCGCTTTTAGGCTACATACGAATTTGTTGATGTGAAAAGGGTGAAAGTATGTTTAAAACTGTGTTAGTAAGGTAACCTATGTGCGGTTGTGAGGATTCGAAATTGCACGCCCCTCTTAACGCCGTTGGTTTATCATTAATCGCGTAGGCCTACTTGCTTGCAAACTGGAAGTAGCCTTGCTGCCATAATCCGTCACTAACAGCATCCGGGAAGTTATCGTTATAGCTATAAGTGAAAGCAGTCGAGATTTTGTAACTAGTCTTAAGAATTATCAAGTCCAGGCATATTCATGTTACGTTACAATGTCGCATTCGTGTCGATAAATAGCCATGATTGTTACAATGGTGATCACAGCAAATACAAACTTACTTTATGATGGCGAAGTTGGAAGAGAGAGAACAAACTTTGAACGTGGACTTTGAGTTAATTTTACCGTGGGATTTCTAATCATAATTACCATGGCATGCGGTAAATATTCCGTGGTCAGGGCATTCGTTTTGACTTTGTGCGTCAGAATGTCCACTTGTTACTTTACGATTCCACTGAGAATATACAGGGGAACGTTCAATTCCTCTCTGGATCTGGATTCCTCTGCTCAAAAGCAAACCAAGAGCGCCAGTGAAAATATCCTCTCCTTAGCTTCTGATCCAGCTGGAACAGTGAACTTTTTTGACATGGTCAACAACTTGCAAGGTGACTCAGGTAGAGGCTACTACATCGAAATGTCAATTGGTACCCCTGGGCAAAAGGTAGGCGTTGTATCTTATTTGTTAGGGGGTTTTCTTAGTTTGTTTTTTTGCATTAACACCAAGGTCGACAGCACCTACGTTTGCTGTGTTGCTTCTGTTTTTAATTTTAGGATATAATTAGCTTGTTTTAGTCACATAACTATATATTTTAGTCCTTTAGTTATTTGCTGTGAAATGTTTAAATTGTGTTCCACATATGTACAGTATGTATGTACAAACACTATTCATGTGAAATGTATCGATTATTCTAGTATGCAAATACCTGAATCCCACACAACCCACTGTAGGTGGGATCAGGACAGAAACCGGGCAGCAGGGAGCCACATCTTGTTCAGAATGATAAGCCCTTAGCAGAAACCTCCACTCACATGCACTCACATGATGCAGCGCAGGCTCTAGTCTAAGGACCACTGTTGCTTGAATAGTTGGGCAGCTGACAGGGATTATAAGGCACCATAAAAGTGACTCCGCCAGACAATATACACCAGCACTAACTAGATCTGTTGACCGTAAATTTCCTACTGTAGGAATTCCCAACCCAAATTTTGGTGTTGCAGCATCACAAATCTACCTGCAGATACAAGAAATACAATAAACTGCCAGGCCTACTCTTACTTTGCCTTGAATACATGTTATACCAAGCATAAGTAAATAGGCTATCATTAAAATAAAATAGAAACTAAAAATATTTTGTGACGTTAATTTTGTTCTTATTCAATTGAAATTCCAATCGTTTTCAAGTACACAAATATATTTTGTAGTCTGCATGTGTTGTTCAACAAGATCAGGTACAGTAAATTACCTCATTAAAAAATTAGCCACGGTTCTTGGGCCTCTCCATCAAGCTGATCTAATCTGATATTTTCAGTATCTACCTGCTACTGCAATATGGAACTCAATGACTGAAATGTCATACTTGTTCCCCCTCCAATATTCAGTCCTGTGGGCTTATTTTGTTATGATTAAGGTAAAATGCCATTGTATCTTCTGTTGTGATGTAGAAATGGCAGAGCTCAAAGGGATGACGGGAAGGAAGTGGCATAAAACCGAATCCTCTCAAAACATAATTTTAGCAGTTCTTCTCAGCCTGCACTCTCAAAGTTGCAACACAACAAATGCATATTGCCTAATGAAGCAATTAATTCCTTAATTTGATCAGTCAGTGTTTAAAAAAAGAAGCCTGCTCAGAGCTATTGAGGTATACTCTCTCAATACAATAACTAAATGATGTGATTACAGAGCCCCTGTGTTAAATGAGATGCTTTTCCAGCGAGCCGCTAATTGACACATCTGTTAGTGCGTGGCATAGCTAGGCGGCGGCGCCGGCTTGAGCTGCTTCACATCTGCTAATTGCTACAAACAGGTAGCAGATGCAAGCTGCTGCCACTGAGCTGCCACCAATTAGCCAGGGAGAAGCTCAACGACAGGCGACCAAGCAGCACATGGGGAAGAGATTTGCCAGAGGCATATCAGTCAAGCTATGGGGGGATGATGATGTGAATAGTGAAGATTGTGTATATGGGGATAAGGAAATGCCTCTTGTTTCCTCCTAAACAGCAGGTACCAACTTAGTTCAACCTGGCTGGTTTGGCTGGTTGGACTGTTTCTGGTGCCATCTGTGATTTGGCTCTAGCAATTGGACCAGAGCCAGCCCAGTGATGATTAACTGATAAGCCTCCATTAAGAGCCAACTGGGGCTTTCCAGGTCCAACCAAACAACTCTTTGCAAAGGGTTGATGGTGTTTCATATTTTTCAGATGTGGTTCATTGCTAGTGATACACAAGGGATTTGGCAAGCATTCATCTTACTGTAAATGTTCTTCACAAAACAGCATGCAGTTTAAATGAAGCTAATCATGTTTTTACACTTACATGTATACTTTTATTTAATTTAACATAAGATTAGAAATAATAATACAAAAATACATTTTTCACCCTGAACATAACATTTGAGAACCAGTGGATTAAAGGAACACAGTTTTGAGGAAATTGATTTAATCTCTGTGAGTGGTCAATTATCTTGTTTATTTAACATTTTTATGACAAGTCTGCATTTTGTTTGTTATAAATATTAGGCTACCTTATTGGCTGGTCTTCCTGAAATGTGAACAATCACAGCCATTTGATAACAGTCTGTTAAAGTCAAACACATAACCAGAAAATCAAATTTTTCTTTTAAGTTACAAGGCACAAATTCAGATACTGGAATATATATAAGAATATTTGGGGACAGTACAGCCACAGATTCATCACTGGGAATCATGTCCTGTATTAAACGACACCAAACTAATTAATTAGAGAGTGAATAAACCATCTCTAAATAACAGTCAAACTAAATTGGCCAATACAGTCTTGTTGAAAGCTGTTGGATCTGTGGAGCTTCACATTTACATCCCCCTTAATGGGGCAGAATGTTTAGTAATGAGTGTTTATGTGACCAGTGGTCTATAGCGCAGGTGACACAAGTCTGTTAGATAATTAGTTCCTCCTCGTTGACTTGATGCACGGGAGACAGCATTATCTCGACCGCTGTCTGCTCCCATTCTATTTCCAGGTCCCTAGCAGGCACGCAACGCATAACAGCATGGCAGGACCGAACACACCATGAAACACACTCATGATTCATGACCTTTCACACTTAGATCCAGGTGTCGCTCATTCATTATGGACTAAATACAGTTGTTGTTGTGGATATAGTCACATGGCCATTTTTTTTGCCTCTTCTTTCTAATGGGTTTTACTATGTGCTTATTGCTATATACGTAGAGATAAACCCAGAATAACTTTTACGTTATTCATTTGTAACTGAGCTAAGTGTCTGGGCTGGTTGCAGAGCCTGAACGGCTCTGATATGTCTTTGTGTGTTCCAGCTCAACATCCTGGTGGACACAGGGAGCAGTAACTTTGCTGTGGCTGCAGCATCACACCTCTTCATTACTCACTACTTTAACACTGAATTGTGAGTGACACGCAGCAGAAAAGGGTGCTCTATAATCAGATAACCTGAGATACTGTAGCAGCCGTTTGCACACACACACTGTATGGCTTGATTGGTTTAAAGCTTGAAACTGTCAGCACTCTGCAGCTGGCACGTTGATTAGTTTGGACTGTATTCTAGTTAAATGACACACAGTAAGAATGGGTTTTTAATATTGTAGTTATTTGCACACAAAGGCCTAGTCAAGTTTACGCTTCAAACCAAACGTCCCATTATAGCAACAATATTCATGAGCAGTTGTGTTCTTATTACCATTTCATCAGTATTGTAGGAGTTGGTTTGACCTCTTCCCGTGTGTAGTTCCAGTACCTATCAGTCATCTGGCCAGGAAGTGGCTGTCCGATACACCCAGGGCAGCTGGGAAGGTGAACTTGGCACTGACCGTGTCTCTATTCCTAATGGCCCTAATGGGACCTTCACCATTAACATTGCCGCCATCTTGGATTCTGATGGATTTTTCCTCCCTGGAGTTAACTGGCAGGGTATCCTGGGTTTGGCATACCCCATTCTGGCACGGGTAAGGTTAATGGCCCTATTCAGAGCAGTTGTTGCAAGCAAGCATTTCATTATATTTTAATTTAATATGTTTTTCTTAAATGCATAATTGATACAAATCAGAATAATAGTCTGGTAGAATGCAGTAATATTTAGTAAATTATTGTAATGTACATAAAAGTCTAATTATTTTATTTCCATTCTTAGCACTAATGCTTTTGCCACTTCATACTGGTATATTGTGGCTAAGATTTTATGATTACCTTTAACCACTACTTGTTGTTTCATCACGTTTTGCACACATGCATTAATATTTTGAAAACACTACCGCTTGTGTAAAATTATATATTTACCAGAGTTTATATGATGATTCTAAGTTTAAAATACCAATACAATGTAATGGTAAAGCAGATCAGCAATTAACTTTTCCTTCTGAATGAAGGTTAATAACACACAAGGTCAATGAAAGTTAATCTTAATATTAGTGAATGATTGGTTTTTCCTGCTGGATCGGGGGTTCGAAACCCATAAAGGCAAAGTTGTGGAGTTAATAAGTATTTGTTTTTCCTTCTGAATGAAGTCAAAGTTCTTTGCATTTCTCTTAGCATGACTTATGGCGTATAATGTGAGAATGTGTTCAGAATCGTGAACTCAACTGAGACGATAATTTCTCTCTTGATGCTGATAATGGCATCCTGATGTAACCGATTCATAGGACATACATGCTTGTGCATTAGCGACTACTGCAGGATGTTACGTTTCGGCTAGCCTACGGGAAGCACATGTAAATCATGCGTCACATGGACAGTGTTGGCAGACGGCATAAAAAAAACTATTGAAATTCAAGAAGACAGTATCCTTGAGTCTTTTATTTCCTCATACCTACAAACACACGGTTCTTCTTACACACAAGGTCACTATGGCACTGTATGCACAGTTACATGTGCATGTTTTAAAGTATTCAGTTCTGGGATTTGCATGTCACTATATTTGCTTTAACCGCTTAGAGCAAACATACTGTAAGTCACTCTAGTACTTATTCCTGGTGGACACCTCCCTAAAAATACACATTAGGCCAGCTGAGTTCACCCATTCAGTTCATGTTTTGCCTCTTATTATTTAACCTTTTTTTTTTTTAAATCTAGATTTTCTGACAGAGGAAGTATGCTTTTATATTAGTAACACTACTGACAAAGTCATAAAATGAATATACATGCAACGTTGTGAGCTATTTATTCTGGGAACTGTTCTATCCTGTGCCTTCTTTACAAGCTTTATTAATATTTTCTTTTATAAGCTGCTTGTATTGTTGGTATCCAGGGCATGTAAACTAGTGTATTTACTGTGTACTCAATGTGTTCTCAATGTATTAAGCGTCAAGCCAGAGGCCTAAAATACAACGCTTGAAGCCTGAGCAGACCGTTTGCAATGTTCCTTCTTTTAGCCAGACTCTTCAGTGGAGCCCTTCTTCAACTCCCTGGTGAGACAGACGGGCGTTCCCAACGTCTTCTCCCTCCAGATGTGTGGGGTTGGTCTGGCAGCTGAAAGCACCGTTGACCCAGCTGGGGGTAGTCTTGTGAGTAGTCAGGAGGGCCCGCCTGAGGTCCGAGTGTGTCAAGAAGGACTGTGTGGGTTTGGAAGTCTGCGCTGAAACAAAGGGTGCCATTTGTTATTTGTGTGAAACAGCGTGAGCATTCAGTGGCAGCCAGGTTCTGGAATGTGATAACCGGAGAACTTTTCAAAGAGGCCTCGGGACCCCTTTAGGAGTTTTAAGATGACTTCAAACTTTTTCTTTTGATTACAACTAATCTAAATTCCATTTGAATGAAATGTGCATTGTGCTAACATGTTACCTAGCTTGTTTATGAACGTATCGTATGAATTGTAATATTGTTTTGTATATGTTTTTTACATTGTTTAAACTATTACATTTACACTGACGGATAACTTTTACGACTTAATAAACACTTCAAAGAGGAGACAAAGCAGCTTGTTGTGTTGTGTCACCCACGGCTTCATTGAATTCCACTGTTTCCATTGGCGTCTCAATCTAGTTAGCATGTAGATGATTAAGCTAAGATAGCACCCTGCTGAGAGCAGGTCTGTCACTGTTGCAGAAATGGCCTCCCTCTGATTCTGTCATGCGACCCGTTGAAAGAGGCAGATGGATAAAATGGCAGGGTGCATTGTGTAGCCTACTACTGTATGCAGTGACACAAAGTACAGGGAATATTCATGCTGCCAAAGTATACTCTTAATAGTCTGCTGCTGTTTGTACAGCTGACTTACCACTGACATATTGTTTATGTTTCTTAACTTTCCTAGATAATGGGAGGGGTTGAACCAACTTTGTACCGGGGGTCGATGTGGTACACACCGATAAAAGAAGAATGGTATTACCAAGTAGAGGTGTTAAAGCTGGAGGTTGGAAACCAGAATCTAAACCTAGACTGCAGAGAGGTAAAAACAATGACTCTGAAATTGTTTTATAAAAATATTTTTCAGAAAAGCAGCAATCACCATCGTG
Organism: Forbesichthys papilliferus; assembly: GCA_025399855.1. NCBI lineage: Eukaryota > Metazoa > Chordata > Actinopteri > Percopsiformes > Amblyopsidae > Forbesichthys > Forbesichthys papilliferus. The sequence continues at coordinate 8,434 of JAODOY010040043.1, forward strand.
TATGAATGAATGTGTGTGTGAATGTGAGACAATACTGTACAGCACTTTGAGTATCTGGAAAGTAGGAAAAGCGCTATGTAAATGCAGTCCATTTACCAAAAGAGTTAAAATAAATAATGAATTAATTGGTTAATTCCTGACGGTAATCCCTTTTCCCCAGTATAATATGGATAAAGCCATAGTTGACAGTGGGACGACACTGCTCCGGCTGCCTGTCAAGGTCTTCAATGCGGTGGTGGATGCCATCGCACAGACCTCTCTGGTATGTTCCTTCTTCACACACTGCTGGGGAAGTATTCTCAATTGTGGCAGAAAAGCATGCAGTCGCTATTCCAGGATGTGACTCTGAGACTCAGTGGGCACGCTGTTGTGCGCATACCGTATGTGGTTGCAATTTTCCGCTTTCGCTCTAAAAGCAATCTAGCGGTTGATTTGAACCCAGATGAGACATTTCTCTAGGTGGCATATAACTGTTTAGGTATAGACTCTTCTAGGCTTCTCAATATGACAAGACATTCACTAGTTTTATTTACAGATACAATGTACGTTTTGGCCTTATTTCTTGGCCTGTGGTGTTCTCTCCTACCTCGCCCAGATTCAGGACTTCTCTTCTGGCTTCTGGGCTGGCACCAAGCTGGCGTGCTGGAGGAAGGGGGAGATCCCATGGATGTTTTTCCCCAAGCTGTCTATCTATCTGAGAGCCACAAACACCAGCCAGTCCTTCCGCATTACCATCCTTCCCCAGGTACAGAGGAGAAACTCCCTCACTCAAAGACCCATCATGGAGTTCTCTCTCAACCAAAATAACATCTGCAGGTTGCTTTTGACATGCTGTTCTCTCAACGCACACAACCAATATCCCTGTTGCCCTGTAGCTATACATCCAGCCAATCACAGTGGCGGAGGGAATTCTAGACTGCTACCGATTTGGCGTGTCATCCTCCACCAACGGGCTGGTGATCGGTGCTACCGTCATGGAGGGCTTCTACGTCGTGTTCGACCGTGCCCAGCGCAGAGTGGGCTTTGCACTTAGCAACTGTGCAGGTGAGAGGAATGGATAGATGTACCTTGTTCATTTACATGTTCTTACAATTGGTAAGAATATACATGTTCTGACATGTTGATTATAATTTACTTTCATTCCATGTAGTCACTTTTGGTGTAGTAGTAGATGTATTTCTACATGACATTTGACTACATTTAGTGGAGGCAGTCCATTGAGGCCCCCCCCCCCCCTTCCCCCGCTGATTCATGTCATTACCAGAAGGGTCAACACAACAGTTTACCTATGAGACCCATGAATTGGGTGGGCAGGACAGAGTTTTAGCAAAGTCCTTATAGGCAAATTCCAGAATTCAGAATTCTCCCTTAGAGCTCAATTGACCTTAATCACATGGCAGCCATCTTCCTCTGATGTCACGCTCAGGGTGGGAAATCGTTCTCGCTACTTTCAGCTGTGATCAGGATTAGATTTTCGCACCCTGAGCATGTCTCCTCTATACCGTGTCTCTGGCATAAGCCAATATATTGGAACATTAACAAAGACAGACCACTGTAATGTATTTCAATGGAAGTCAAAACGGAACCCTTCTGGTCTCGTTTGCGGGCGTGTCACTAACAGCATTTTCATGTGGAGGCTAACGTAGGCTGTGCCCAGACAGCCTGTTGCTAGCCCTCGGTTATAAGTTATAAGAGCCGCTCCCTGGCCACTGACAGATATTCTCCCTGCAGTGGGCGGCGGAGTGGCACTCTCTGAAATGGCGGGGCCATTCTCCGCGGCGGACGTGGCCACGGACTGTTCCGGAGGGAAGCTGCAGGAGCCTCTCCTGTGGATGGTGTCCTACGCCTTGATGGGCATCTGTGCCGCGGTGCTCCTCGTCCTGCTGCTCCTGCTGGCCCTGCCCTGCCGTTGCCGGCGGCGACGCGACGGGGAAATCACAGACGAGTCGTCGCTGGTGCGCCACCGCATCAAGTGACTGAGACGGGCGGCACCTGCACAGGCCCGGGGACAGTGGGCGGAGCCTGTTTCTACCAGTGGGGAAAGGGCGGAGAGCTTGACCTGCACTGACCAATGAGCATCTCAGACTGGAGTACACACAAATCCACTGCACCCACAGTGGTCGAGACATCGGCCTCATAAAGTCACACTACAGGTGTTTGCCCCTCCCTGTATGTACAACAAGACACCACTAATGATTAAACTAATACCTATTGCACTTGTTGCAAGTGTACACTATAATTCTGGTGTGCAACATGTAAAATAAATAATTCAACAGCAGTTGATGCTGTACGTCCAATAGATTATTGTGCTACCTTTTTGAGTTGGGTGAAGGAATATTTTCAGACAAACAATTAGATGTTTACAATGCCTAAAGTCTCACATCTTTCCGCATACTGTACATAGGCATACCAGTGGTTTGAGACTGCCACATTGCACTTATTTAAAGCTGATCAACATTGTCCCATCTTTCTGTGGGTATTTTACTAATACTGTAAGCAAACAGTCAGTTTGATAGTTAGGTTAAGTTAAGTTGAATATTATTGTGTAACAGAATAAAGGTGTGTGTGCGGGTGTGTGTGAGAATATATATACACACACACTTTTGGAAGCAATCACATCTCTGGGTACATTCAAGTAATTTATCACTGCTGTTAGCAAGTGGGATGTTTGTATTCTAAACTATTGCGCACCAGTGTTGCTAAAATATAGAATGTCCTAAAATAAAACTATGCTGGTTATGCATTGTATGTATCATGACCAGTTTTATACAAAGCAACACTAATTAATGTATATGTAATGTGATTAAATTGTGTTTTTTAAGATACATCAAGAGGCTTCAGTAATCACTTTAAATAATGTATGTCTATAATGACAATAACTTGTCTATGGTACATACAATAACACAACACATTACAACATAGGTTGTCACATAGGCTAGCAATGTCAAAAGACAAGCTTATTCTTTCAGTGATGTTGGAGGGGTGGAACTCAAAACAATTACTTTAATCAACTATCACGAAATACATCTAGGCCTACAATTATTTTATTACATTGTGTAGTAGAAATACATTCCTGAAGCTCAAATATATATATGTATCTGCTTCAAAACTGTGCTTGCCTACATTTTTTCCAATAGCAGTGATAGAAATCTTATTTGAGATTATATATCATTATTTTGAGATAGTAAGTCAAAATTGAGTTTATTTTATGACATTGACATGAATGGGCTTTAAGACAAAATTTGAAGTGTCAATTTTACATAACATGATTCAATTATATAAAAATATGTATATTGTTTCGATTAGAAAGCTCAATTACAATCAATCATGCACAAAATATACTGTAAATAAAATTAAATTCTAACATGTACAAACTTTATTAATTTTTTGAAATACATCACTTCAATCTGTTTTATTTTCTAAGTGAACCAACCATACTTCAGAGGTAATTTTACATATTGGAAGTTGTATTTTGTATAGTTAAGAATTCATTATCTGTTGTGTACTGTTTATCATTGTAAAGTTGATTTTAAATGTGAAATAAATGGCAAAGACTGAGCAAGAATAGAATGACAATATATATCATACATCTTGAAGGAAATGTAATTAAAACAAACCACACTCATTTTCTCCATCCACAAACTGATAAACAATTTAGGCTATTTTGCAATGTAGGGACATCTTGGGTTGAACTTAATCAAAACATGAAAACCACTAAATATAGTTACCAAAGTGATGTTAGCATAGCTGAACAATGACCAATGACCAATAAAAGTTCTGGTTTTGCATTGTTAATAGCCAAACACATCAGTATTTTAATTAAGCACATCAGTATTTTAATTAAGGGGTTGAACCGACTTGGTTAAGCAGCATGGTAAACAAATATACATGCAAATACATAATGATCCATTTATTGGCTTAAAATATATTAGCACAGTAGCTTCAACATTGTTCTTCTCTTTCAGAATGTAAGTCTTGATAATTCTGTAAACAGAAAAACAAGTAGCATGTTTATGTGATACTCATTGCTTGAACATTTTGTGAATATTATTCTGTGCATATCCAATGTCACATACTGTAGCTATTAGATCCGCAAGTCATTAAATATATCCTTAACGTATTTAGAAATAAAAAAGTTCACTCCAGTCTGGCTAGCCCAGTTTTTCTGCAACATGAATGTATTGCAGTATGGACGTTATTCTGTATGATCATTTTTAGATTAGAGTATGTACTTAAACCATAAATTACATAGAACGTGTTCATGGATTTTACTTTTCAACCATATGACAAGGCCTCAATGAAGTGAAGCTAAATCTCATGAACTGTAGAATAGTCTAGACATCTTACTTGCATCTGATGGTGGATCCAACTCAGGAAATAGGTGATGTTCCCATAGACCCCAGGTTTGTTGATCAGTACACAAAGATCTCCCCAGCTATAGTGCCCTAGAAGCCACCATACACCATCCTTGTGGGATACCACAGGGCTACCACTATCACACTGAAAATACAAACATGAAGACAATAGAGAATTATACACCATGATCCTCCCACGCACATATAAAGCTATGATCCACCTGCTTTGAATCCACTTCGCTGTGATTAAATTGCTGAAGAACATTCTAGTGCACTGTATTACATCCTGGTGTGAATTGCAATGCTTTGCTGGAGGTCAAGAGATGAAACTAGTTATAATGCACCCTTTCCAGAGCACAGTAATACTTCAGTTTTCATTGGATATTCAAGAGCACTTAATGCCACTACTCTATTTTTACAATATGATACACTAAGTAAGTTTTACTGCTAATTTTAACACAGAGGTGTCTTCATTGCTGTACTTAAGTGTGAAGTGATTATATATTATTAGAGCTAAGTGATTGCTAATGCAACTGTCTATGCCCAAACACAGTGAAAGCAGTCCTCCTAATAGGCTAACCTTTCATAATAACTTCATGCGACAATATGCTCATTAAAACATGAGTTTGCGTGAGTGTGCATTGGCGTGTGTTACCACTCCTCTCTCGATAGCCGCAGCACATATCATATCCTGCGTGATCGCGTTGCCATAAGCCACGGAGAGGTTACAGACAGCAGCCTCTAACATGGAGACCTGAGCCTCCATCAGATATGGAGAGCCAGCGGCTAGAAAGAAGAGACACCATTGACAGAGAGCCTCAAGCCATTGCAGGAACATCTGAATCACTTAGGAACTGAAGATTATGTGATGGACATTTTTATTGGTGATTATTAGAGTAATAACTGTATTTTAATTGTAACATCTGTTACAATAGATGTGAAATCACTCAGCCCAGTAGTGGTCATGCTCTTACTGTTATTTACTTGGTTACAAAATCCTGATGTCCAGAATTCTTGGGAATCTGTGATGTTCAGTCCAGCATTAGGGAGACACACAGGCCCGATGTTCCTGGAAACTTTAAAATAATAGCAATCAGCATAACATACTGCATAAGCCCAGAAGTAATTAACCATTGTAGATTCCTTAATATGAAGGGCTGTGAGCTACAGTCTGGTTTAACAGGAGTTCAACATTGTTTTAATGACTAGAGGGCTGCTCTTGCAGTTAAAATAGTGAAATACACATATTTTGAAGCACTAATGTGTAATGAATATTTTATTAATATAACCTTTATTTGAATAGGTAATTCCAGTGAGAACCCAATAGGCACAGTACATTCTGTACAGCAATATACAAAAGTAAAGTTTTTACTATGAAAATATATGGAGTGTGGTACAGTACAAATACAACAGTAAACAAACTGCATTGCAATGCATGCATTACCCTGCATACGATGTGACATGTCCACACCTGTAAAGTCCAAAGGTCTGGATAGTTTCACCATGGCAATGTCATTGTTCAAAGTGAGTCTGTTGTAACCCTCGTGGGTCACAATGTGACTCACAGAGTAGCCAGGGTTGAAGACGGTGCCGAGAGGATTCACTATTCCACAATAGACAAGCCAGTCTTTGGGCTTCCTAGAAGATGGAAGTACAAGGCTGACATGAGCACTGTGTAATGCGTATGTAATCACTCAGCCCAGCATTTAACTAATAGCATGTCTGATATTATTTTTATGAATAGAATGCTGACATGAGCCAGCATATAAATCAGATTATTCAGAGTATTCAACCTTGCATGGGCCTTTTTTTTTGTCCAGTCTCACAAAGCATTGCAATTTGAACTTATATTCAGCGCTACATTAAACTGCCAGTGTTCAGCGGCAACAGCCAGATAGAGCAATTTGGTGTTAGGTGACTGGCAACAGAAAACGTCATCAAATAGTTGATGTGAGCGGGAAGAGCGGCGTTATTCTAGTTAGCTTGGAACCAGCAAGTCTAATAAACTTCTACACACTAATTAGTATGTGTAAAAAACAGGGCTTGACAACGTTCGTCGGCACATGCGGTACGTGCAGTAAAATTGTACAACAAATTAGTACTAAGTGAAGAAGCGGCACATCGAGAGCTGTATAAAAGGATTGGGACTAAAACAACTAGAGGATTTAAAATAGTCAAAAGCTTGCTTTTGGTATCACTACATGCTCTAGCACATCCAAACTGCTCTCAAGGGATTGTATTACATGGACTGTAGGTAGGCACTGATGCTTAATCCTATTGAGTCACCCGGAGACACAGTGAGCTGCCGTGACTATCCAGTAGGGGTCGATGATGGAGCCACCACAGCGATGTGAGCCTCCAGCCCAGAGACTGGCCTGCCACGGCCAGGCACCAAGGACGGCTTGTTGGCCTTCTGGGCTTCTTCCAGAACTCACCCTGGCCCCACACTCTGAGGGTAGTGTCAGCGTACAGTCACACTCTGCCTGGCCCACCTTGGGTGAATGGCCAGAAAGAAGACTAGACCACTTTGATACAGGCTTTTGTCAATAACACTCTCAGGCCGACTGTTATAATGCTATCAGAACATTTATGTGGCGTTAAGTGGGATAGGGATTCTTTACATACCATTGCAATGCAGGCTCACCACACTGTTGTTTGGACAGGTAGTGCTATGTAAATAAACAAGAAAATAATAGAATATTGTTTCTAAAATTGAATGTTTTAGCTTTAACTTTTAATTTTAACGTGTACTTATTGACTGAGGAACAATATATTGGTATCTTAAACCTTTGCACAAGCTGTTGCATTATCGGTGCACCTGGCCTTGATCCAGGTTTCACTTTTAAGAAGTCACTTCCAGAATCAGCCCTCTGATGTTTCCATTTAGAATATGTGCTCCTGTCAAACACAACGGAATAAAAGAAAGAGGGCATCAGTGTCAACCTCATACACTGTGTGGTATTGAACCTGTCTAGATGAAACCACTGCAGGAGGCCTTACTTGCTGTAGCCCATATACTGGCAGGTGGCTCGGCCCTGCGTGTCCGTCCAGCCTTGTGAACACACACTTCTCCAGGAGTTACCTTCAGAGGAGAATATCTGGAGGAGGAGACTGGAGCCATGCAGTCTCACTGAAGCACAAACAGCAAACACAAGATGACTCGTGCAGAGCCGTCTGGCTGCGGCCAAGTCAAACAGATTTGCATACCACATTCCACTTGAGCCAAACTATCAATAAGAAATATGTTGCTATCTCTTTGATGCAGCTTTGCCCTCGTTGGGCTGGCACATGTAAATACGACCAACATGCATGTACCACAGGCAGCTTCATCTTGGCCCCCTGGACAGTCCTGGACTCCATTACACCAGTCTGACCGCCACACACAGCTGCCATCGCCACAGGCCACACCATGCACACAGGAAGAGGAAACTAGACCACAGACACATGCCGGGGAATGGCTTCAGTGGAAGGAAGAGGAATGAGTGTGTTCATTTGTGTAGGCAGGAAAGGACCTTTATGGTCTACATGAAATGTTGATGCTGATTTTTTATTTATTCAATAACATTTTAAATGTTGGAAGCCTCGTAAATGAAAATCTGCTTAAAGTACATAGCTATATGACATTTTCTGCCATTAGATGTCATACTAAGCACAAACCAAAATAAATGCCTTCCACAAACGCACGTGCACGCACGGCAGACCTCAATGAAAACAAATAACTGAGGAGCTCATATCACAGAGTGAGTCTGAGTGAGTCAATCATAATTTAACATAGAAAATAGTTGTTTGCTGCTATATTAATATTTAAAATATATGACCTTTTAGGCAATTGCACATGTTAACCAATTCACTGACATTTTCATTCTTTATTGTACATTTAAGCAGCCTCCAGCTGTTGAATGTCAAATGAATCTTTCATAACAAGCAGGCAATGATGTCTTTCTCAGATATTTCCTGAACCAAATAGTTCCCAGCAAATACCTGGAACGTCATTATGCTGTCTCTATGAATGTGTGTGAGATGCTGTGTACTTACAGTAATAACCAAGGAGCACTGCTGCCCCCAACAGGAGAAGCAGCATGCTGATGACAGCAGATCCTATGTTCTTCCTTGCAGGCCACTGCCTTACACCTTAGATAGAGCACAATATGACACAGTATAACGTGGACTCGGCTCACAAGCACTCTCTTGTCAAACAGAAACCAGAGCAGTGCTTATTTACATTATTTAATAATAGTTATAATAGCACTCACGTTTTTGTATACATTTTAGTCTTGACTAAAACCATTCCCAGACATATTACTGTATATGATCTGGCATTGAAATAGCTGTGATATACTTGGTTTTATTTTGATGTATTACATATTTCAATATAATCATTTGATCAATTATTATTTAAATCAGACAGAAGCTGGATACCCTTTCGGTCAGGTACTGTGTGCGAGGTCTCCAGTGGAGGCAGGAGGGCAGGTTCCACAGCTACATGGTGGACATACTGAGGCAGAAGCTCACCAGGGATGAAGGAAGGTGGGTGACACTGGGCAAATGTGAATGAGATGTAATTGAAACAACAGAAATGCGAACGTCAATTCTGAACGGTTCCTGCTCTCTAAGAGCACCCTGCTACTCTTTATGTTCTAAATATACTATACATGTGAGGACAAATGTTAATATTATGATTAACATTTACTCATTTACAGTTAACTTTTCATGATAACATTTAATGGTTCTTGAAATAGCATGGCTAAATTAGCACCAACAGAAATTGATTTATTATACAGAAATACAAAATCTACTGTATATAAACATGGATTTTCTAATGCAGTCACACAAAATAAGGCAAGCGTACCGGATTGGTCGTCATCTCTTCTTACAGCAACTTTGGTAAAAGAGTCACATTAAATACAATAAAAAGTAGTCTTTGCAGTGTTCATACAAACTGTGGATACGAAGTGTGGATAAAACTAATGGCAAGGCTTTTTAACCCAAACATCACAAGGGGTGTAGTCTAGGCATCAGGTGAGGGCTGCTGCTCTTTCAACACACAATGGAAATGTACTCATGTAAAGCAGTACATTTCCACTCCTAACACCATACGAGAATGAACAATCCTGAACAAACTGAAATTAGTAACAGAAGTGATACTCCATTGTGCGTAAAAATTACAGACACATGCTTAAAAGACTATATGCCACAATACAATATACTTCATAAAGTTTTATTTATTTAAAAATGTGACATTTACAAATTAATACAACAGAAAAAGAAAATCTCTGGTGAATGACTTCAGAGTACAGCAGTTGGAGGTACACATGAAGTAATCGTCCGCTAGAACCCCTCTCTCTGGTTAAAACTGTGCTCATCACCTACTGTGTTTGCTCTACTTTCTGTGACTCTAAGGCATTCCTAAAAGCATACATGTCAATCTAGCAAGACAATGACACAGCTTTGTAAGACTGTCCTGCTTTTACAAGCTCCACCATGTGTTCCACTCGACATACCAGCCTGGACAATCTCCATTCAAAACCGTTGAGATTTGCTAATAAATAGAAGCGGTGCCAATAGGTGTCAATTAAGCACAACCACATTCAACTAATCACAACAAACGCGTGACAGTTATTTTTAAACACAGGTGCTACGATATGATTGGACCACCGTCACCTCACCTGGAAGCTGACTGGATATTCACTGACTAATTGAAATGGAGAGTCTCCCGGACTGATGCACAGAATACAGCGATCATGGAGGCAAGAGTTAGCGCCATGAGGATGTTGCTAACTTGCAGTACAGTTATACAGGGGCCTACAGAGCTGGCCATGTGTCCTTTGAAGTGCATGGTGCTCAGTACATTCAACACCGGTGCGTCTGCATAGTACAGGGCCGCCGCACGTGTGCCCTACACCCAGGCCTGCCAGCCGGAAAACAGCCTGCTAAGGTTGTTGGGGTCCATGGCCTGCTGGATGAGCAGGTTGACCTGGCCCCCGACGCTGAGCACGGTGCCCTCCTCCACCCCCTTCAGCTTCTCCTGCAGACGCAGAAGGACCCTCTCTGCCACCTTGTTGACACTCTTGCTGTCCCCGCTGCAGAGAGAGAGAGAGAGAGAGTGCTGTATTTTAACACAGAGGTCTTAAACAGAGGGTCCTCAGAGGTTCTGCAGGGGGTCCTCCACATTATTTGGTCCCAAATGTTTTTTCTTCCAAAAATTACAACGTCAGAAAATATACATACATACATACAAACACATCTACAACCTGTAAATAAATACATCTGTCTGCTTTTAATGGCATAGTTAGTGGCCTACTTTAGGCTGCCCTACACATTATTGTTGGCCTAGCAACTAAATATTTGATAGCATATGTGACAGGGGGTTCCTGTGCCGTGTTTCTATCAGCCACGAAAAACGCTGCAGAACTCTGCTTTAACGCCAGAGCTCATGAGCACAACATGGAAGAACATCTGTGTCCAACTACTGCACTGTGGAGCTACGTGTGACTAACATGGTAGGCGTTCGCGTGCATGATAGTCCAGTCCACAGGGTGTGTTTGCTTAAACAGAAGAACATTCGTATATGGCATGAGCTCACTACCATTTATTTATGCTACAGCGTTTGATGTGCGATATTTTTATTCCCACTAATATGAATGTACAGTGCACTTCACTGCAAAAACAAACATCTAACTTAGAGAGATAATCTTGTTTTTAGATTTTAAAATCTACTTGGACTTGTTTCTAATATAAATGGCTTATATAGTGACTTAAATTAAGTAAATCGGCAAATAATTTAAGAAATCTTATTATGTAAATTTCACTTACTGCACTAACAGTAAAAATTGCTTGTTTTAAGCATAAGAAAGCTCATAACTAATATATTTGCACTTATATTTGATAGGGCATTTTTTGCAGTGTTTATATGAAGCAGGCTATATACAGATTAGTCAACATCATTGGTTTTATCAGGATTATCCTGCTGAGATGATGTTTGCATCCTACGAGCACCGTGGCAAATCGCAGTACACCCTGCCCCCCACCGCACACACGAGCGGTGATTTGCTGTATCCCATATGCCCCTGTTGCCATAGTACCCGGCCTTGCGGTGGCCGTCCAGGTCGTCTGCTCCCGGAATGGTGTTGATGGTGACGTTGAGCTCCTGCTGCAAGTCATGCTGCAGGTAGAATGCCTTCAGGGGGTTCATGGTCCAGTCGAACAGAGGGTCGTACAGCAGCACCTGAAGCATGCAACGGGAACTAAATATACATGCGCATTACACATGATGTGCCGTCCATGCATAATGCTGATGTTTCAAGGAAATGCAAGCAACATGCATTTGATGTGCGAGAGAGAGAGAGAGATATGGAGCAAGCGAGATGGAGCGAGAGACAGAGAAGGAAAGAGAGAGAGAGAGAGAGAGAGAGAAAAGAGCAATAGTGCATACCTCCACAATAGTGAGCAGAGCTTCTTGAGAGTTCCTCATCACCTCCATGGTCTTTTCACAGCATCTGTTCAAAGAAAAACAGGGTTGTGACTGTTAATGTGTAAGACAACACATTATTTAGATGCTACAGTACTCAATAACTACAGACCGGTATCCAATCTGCCATTCCAAAGTAAAATTTTAGAGAAAGTT
>JAODOY010040054.1:0-20412 GCA_025399855.1 Forbesichthys papilliferus
GTAGTACTGTAGTAAAGTGCTGTAAAGCGTAATGTCTGAGTGTCGTAAATACATACACTCCCAAAGGCTACAACCATGGATATATTACCGTATTGGTCCGAATATAAGAATGTTTTTTTTTTTTTGCTTTAAATGCGTCTTAAAAAGTAATGTCGTCTTATATTCGGGGTCTAGACAAATGGGGTACATTACTTGTAAGATAGTTTTTGCACTCATCTACCGTAAACATTGCGGTTTGCGGTACCGGCGGTTGCTTTCTACGGCCTGCGGTTGGGTTAGCAACACCGCGGTATTTGAATTTTGCGGTTATCTCTACAGCCTTACTCCTGACCCACAGTTTAAATACCGCTGGTCTAGCAGAACCTCAGCCAAACAGCTCCACCTTAGCATGACTAAGACTTTAATGGCTGTTTATGGTGTGTGTGTGTGTGTGTGCGCGTGCACACACTGTTGTTCGTGTGAACATGATATACAGACTGCCTCCTTTTACACACACACACACACACACACACAGCCAATTGACTGGCCATCTGGCTGTGGGCTAGCCTTTGTCTGGTGGAATGTGACCCCTATTTTCACACAGGAAGTGCTCTGGTCCGGGGTGACGTTAAAGGGTGTTGCGTTTAAAGCTGTCCCACAGACCGCAGAGGGCGGCTGTTTACCGCTGCTAGTCACTCACAGCTCTGCTCATATGAATATATAATGGAACGAAGCACTCCAAATGCCTGGTGGCCGTAGTCCATCAGGAAATCCTTAAACAGAGCTCTTCTTTTTTTTTTTTTTTTTTTAAGCACTTAACTTATTATCAACCTTTGTGTTTCGTTTGTATTGGGGTGATCTGCTTTCAGACGTAGTTGTAAAGCTACATTAGCAGTCCAACTATCTATTGTCACTCTTCCTCCTTGAGTCTGTTTCCCCCACTTAATTTCTGTGTACTCTCATACCACCTGATCTCCTGCTCCCCTGCTTTCAGCCTCTGGTCGGGATAAGAATGGCAAGTTGCGTCCCAAGAGCGAGGGCTTTGAGCTGTACAACAACAGCTCTGTGCAGAACGGCTCCCCGGAGAGCCCCCAGGCCGGCTGGGACGCATACCCCGAGCCAAAGAAGATGAGCAGCGAGGACCGGCTCCTGAAGAACCGGGCCGACCACAGATCCAGCCCCAATGTGGCCAGTCAGTATCTTTACCAGTGCAGCTTGTGGCTAAACTAAGGCTAATTATTGGCTTCATTGTGATCAAGTGTTGTTGTCGCTGGTTCAGACCAGGGCCAGAGTCCCGCAAGTAAGGTGGGCTATCCCGGCGGACCAGGCACCAAGATCACCTCCGTATCCACAGGGAACCTCTGTGCTGACGTGAGTAACCGTGGCAACGCTGGACAATGAGACTGATGGAGCTAGAGAGAACATAGAAAACACACTCAGTTTTACGTGTGATGTTGAGCGGGGTGAAAGATTGTAACAGCCTTGTTAAAACACTGCAGGCGGGGCAGACGCTTCATTTTACATTTGGTGTTTTTATAGGCAATGCTAGCCTACATAGCCTACTGCAGCATAGGATTAATAAGAGTTTAGTAACCCCGCAGGCACAGCACATTCAATCGATCCAACAGTGTTGTCAAAGTCAGCCTCTTCAGTCTATCAGCACCACGTCACAGTAAAAGCTCTGCAAAACTACCTGATATAGCCCAGTCTAGGCTACTGTATATAACTTACATATGTTGTCACTTGTCATAAAAGTAGGCATGTAAATGTATAAATGAAAATAAATGATGATTATACATAATTAAACTGCCCAGTGCAATTTGTAACATAAGACATTTGTAGAGCTGTGTCACTGAGCACCTGTGTAAATTAGGCTATTTATGTCAGTACCTTTTTTTTTTTTTTTTATCCTTTTAAAATTCAGCACGTTTTTACAATACCATGAGAATACCACGAACGTGATAATTTTGGTGACTATAATCGTTATATGAAATTTTCGTACCATTTCATCTCTAGTCTCCAGACAGTATTTCATCTTCAATCTTGTGTATTACGGGGGGCCACAGTGAACCGTCTTGGTAACATTGCATGGTGTCTCTCCCTGACCGTCCAGGAGGAACAGTCCCCTCCTCCCCAGGAGGCCTACCCCATCCCTACCCAGACCTACCCCAGAGAGTACTTCACCATCCCCGCCTCCAAGAGCCAGGACCGCGTCGGCCCGGGCCCTGCCCAGGGACCCACGCAGCACTGGGAGGCCGCAGATGAGCGCGACAGGCTGCCCGGAGGCATGGCAGACAGCCTGCACAACAGTAGCATGCAGGTAGACCACCCGCTCAAATACTGAGAATGCTTTAAAGCAGGGCTATTCCATTACACATTCAAGTGGGCCAGATTTTAACAAGAAAAACTGTAATTGACCACATCCTTTCAGTTTGCAATGCAGTGTACTACATCTGAAATTACATTTGTTAGACAAAATAAAGCCAAAAATGTTGGGTAGACTATTGGCACCAAATTCCAGGTATTCCTACCGGTATGGGTTCAAATATGACTAGTACCATACCCAACCATTATCCTCACTAACAGGAGCTACGGGAGCTATGTGCACATACACAGATTAATTTCATCAGGTTGATTATTAGGTCTGGACTAGTACATTACATTTACAAACAGGCGGTCTTGGCTGTAGTTAATAACTAATTTACTGTAATATATTGACTTGATACGTATAGTAGTTATACAGTATATTGAGCTAATGTATAGTGGTCAAGGGTGCAATCGCCTCATGGACCACACGGGGAAGTTGGTCCGCAGGCCCCCAATTGAATAGGCCTGCTTTAAAGGTAGGGTCAGTGATTGGTCTGCTAGTTTACCATGAAGGAATAATCTGGTGAAGGAATAATCTGGTACATCTATACAGCCGAGGCTCTGTAAATAAGAACATAAACAAAGTGGTGCAGACCGCACCACACAACACTATCCTAGCATTGGCAGTGTGTGTCCAATGTGTGGGGCAGAGCTTCTGAGGGAGCACACTATGACACTGAAGGGAGGTGTGTATTTATTTTAGAGTTTGAAGTTAGCAAGCGTCCTCCAGAATGCTGGCTAGCTTGTGTAAAGCTTTAGCGCACGCTTGTTTACCCCCTCCCCCCGCTCAGCGGGTATCCCACTCCCAGGAGGAGCTGTATCCCCCAGCAGGCCTGAGGCCAGAGGACCTGGTGCTCCTCCAGCAGCAGCAGCAGCAGCAGCAGCAGCAATACCACAGAGAGCAGGACTACCAGCACCACGACTACCACAGAGAGGCCGACTACCAGCACCGAGACCTGGACTACCAGAGAGGTCTGAGCCCTGGACAGGACGGTAGGGCTGTGAGGGGGCTGTAGAGTTACTGTTACCGCGGGCAATTAACGCTAATAAACAGGGAACCAGTTGACCTATCCCACGCCCCGCCCCTATTCGCCATCGCCTCCAATAACCAGTTTGGAATTCGAAAGAAACTGTCAACGGTCTGTTTTCCTGTTATGCTGTTTTGTCCAACCTAGTTATAGTAACTGGGGGGGCGTGGCTTGGGATTGGTCAATTACATTTCCCAGGCCTGGTAGGGTTGTGGCAAAATCCTGGATTATTGAATCCAACCCAAACCAGTTATTGTTGGAGGGGTGACTAAATGTAGAGTTGAATAAGAAGTCCAAGCACGGATTTAAAGCAGGCTGCTGTGCTATAACGTGTGTGTGCGGTGTCCCCCAGGCCTGCCAGGAGGAGACCACTGGGGGAACCACCAGCAGGTGTCCTCCTCAGTGGAGTCGTCCACCTCCAGCCAGGAGCACCTCAACTTCTCCGCCTCCTCCTCGTCCTCCACCAGCAGGGCGGCCCACGGCAGCAACCACAAGAGCGGCCCGGGCCGCTGGAAGACGCCCCACCAGCACCAGCCGTCCCGCTCCGACCTGCCCCCTCCACCGCCGCCCCCGCCCCCAGCCCCGGCGACGTTCCCGGAGCCGTACGAGGCCCAGGCGGACCTGCCCCTGCCGCCGCCTCCCGCCGCGCTGGCAGCCTCTGCCCAGCAGGTGGCAGACCGCAAGAAGCGCGAGGAGCAGCAGCGCTGGTACGAGAAAGAGAAGGCCCGTCTGGAGGAAGAGAGGTAGGGACTACACCCGCTGGTACACGTTCATCAGAAGTATATTTGAACCGAGGAGACATACGATGGGGTCAGCTTTCTTCTTGTTAGCTAGTGAAATTACCTATTTGAGATACCCTTTTATTCCCCCTCTAAGATGCAAGCCCCAGGGTCGAGCAGGCTTGCTTCTCTTCCGGGTGTGGTGGCCATCGCCGGTACTGTAGCCTCTGCTGCCCAAAAAGTATACGTATTTCCCCATTGACAGCATTGAAACACAAGCCTTGTGTTTATCGTTTAATAAATAACTGTTAATTAATTCATATTGTTAATTATTAACAGTCATACATAAACAATTAATTTTATTATGCATTTTGTGCATAGAATGTGAGTGACGTCATGCTCTACGTATTTTTTTTATAATAAATCTAACTCACTCACATTAAAGAATATTCAGAATATAACGAATCATTTATGTATTAGTGCGATTTTAAAACAGCGTTTACAGCTGTTTTATGGGCTCATGTTTTTCAATGGCCATCAATGGGAAATAAGCTTTTTGGGTAGCAGAGGCTGGTATCTACTTGAAATGAATGGCCGCCATTTTTACGTACAGTATTCAGTTCTTACAATAAATATGTGTGAAGATGCCACAAGCTCAACTCAACAGCATAAAGTACAATGATACATGTTTTGTGTCAGTTTATCACACGTTTACTCACATCCCAAAGGAATGCGCTGTTAAAGCTCAACTTGTCTTAATTTATCTTAATTTATGGTTAACTTAACTGTTTATGCTGGCTGAGCCTTTGCGGGGTGTTACCGTGGTGATACTGATGATTGTGGTCCCCAGGGAGAGGAAGAGGAGGGAACAGGAAAGGAAGCTGGGCCAGATCCGGGCAAACCCCGTCATGCCCGTCCCTCCACACAACAACAACAACGGTGGGGCTGTGCCTCCACCCCACCACCAGCCCCCCGCCGCCCAGCCACAGCCCTACCTGCCCCCCCAGGCCCAGTTCCAACCCCAGCCCCCTCCCCCTCCCTCTCGGCCAGAGAAACTGGCCACCCTGCTGCGCACCTCTCTGCCTCCTCCAGCACCAGCCAGCGGCCCCAACCCTGTTGGTAAGGCCTGGAGCTAACGCTCTGTTTATTACTGCCTAGTAGTAGTAGTAGTAGTAGGACCACGTTCTGTTGTAGTTGTCCAAATCCAGTATGTATTTATATGTTTAAAGTTTTAGTCAGCGATTGAAAGCTAAAGCTCTCTTAGCAGTCCGCTATCTTATGATAGAATCATCTGGTTCTTCTACACAGCCCGGGCTCTGTAAATAGGAACATAAACAAAGTGGTGCAGACATCACCACAACAACAATATCCTAGCCATGGCAATGTGTTTGCTATCTGTGGGGCGGAGCTTCTGAGGGAGCACCCTATGACATTAAAAGGAGGGTTGTATTTGTTTTGAGTTTGAATTCAGCAAGCATGTATTGTATTTTATAAATGTGTTGTAGAAAGTGGTGGATAGCATCGTAATTAGGGTGAGAAGTGTTAGCTTTGTTCAGTTATTGATCAACTTATCCTGGCTGTTCTCCAGGTATGGACACAGTGATTCGTGAGCTGTTGCCCCAGCAACAGCCCCGGACCATCGAGAGGCGGGACCTGCAGTACATTACCATCAGCAAGGAGGAGCTATCGTCCAGCGACAGCTTGTCCCCGGACCCCTGGAAGAGAGATGCCCGCGAGAAGGCCGAGAAGCAGCAGCAGCTCCACATCGTGGACCTCCTCGACAAGGAGATCCAGGAGCTTCAGGTAGACTGGAGCAGACCCATTGTCCTCCTCATGAAGGCATTGAGGTGTTGAGTTCAAATATCACCCTCCAGAATGTCTTGCCTGAACTCTGCTCACGTGGGTGACCCCCTATCCCCCCCCTCCCCCCGCCAGGCCAAACCGGAGCGCACAGCGGAGGAGAGCGACCGCCTGCGCAAGCTGATGCTGGAGTGGCAGTTCCAGAAGAGGCTGCAGGAGTCGAAGCAGAGCGACGACGAGGAGGACGAGGACGACGAAGATGAAGACGTGGACACGGCCATGATCATGAAGAGGCTGGAGGCTGAGAAGAGAGCCCGGGTGAGAGAGACACACACACACACGCCTGGAGGTCCGGCAGTCAGAGGTGGTGGAGAGGTGGGAGGTAGATGGTGAGGTTCAGGATACAATGGGGCCTTCAGGAAGGACAACAGCTTGTCGTCCTCATTCACAGTGATGGTGATTGGTTGTTTGGGCACCAATAACAGTGGGATTTAAAAGCCTGAGGCTATTACCAATATTATTCATTTGCATCAAGAACTGAAGATCTGAACACACGTGGTACAGCATCTGAACACACATCTGAACACACGTGGTACAGCGTCTGAACACACATCTGAACACACGTGGTACAGCGTCTGAACACACGTGGTGCAGCGTCTGAACACACATCTGAACACACGTGGTACAGCGTCTGAACACACGTGGTGCAGCGTCTGAACACACGTGGTGCAGCGTCTGAACACACATCTGAACACACGTGGTGCAGCGTCTGAACACACGTGGTGCAGCGTCTGAACACACGTGGTGCAGCCTTTTTGTTATGAGGACACACTCCTGTTCTAATGTCAGTGGACTGCTCATGGCTGTTATGTTAAAGACACTTTATGATACTGTACTTATGGTTAGGGTAGTGCACTCTCTTTGTATGAACAACATCTGTTGGACTTGACCTATGTGTAGATGCTCGTTTTGTAAACACATTCAGAGGTTCTATTTAGTTTTCACTATAGAAAATCAACTTGGTAGTGGACTCAGTTCTGGTCAAATTGACTGTCCAGGCCTGACTAGCACAGATGTCGGGGCCAGCACTGCCAATAAACCCAACCCTGTGGTTTGTGAGGGGGAGGGGCGGACCTCCATCATTGCAGCACTCACACAATGAATGTCCTGCATTGTGCACCTGCAACATGCTTCCGCCATCGCTTTGCCATGCCCCGCTGCTTAAATCAGATTGGCTGGAGGGGGAAGGGGGGAGGATGGGGGGGTGGGGGGGGGGGGGGCGTGCGGTGTGAAAGGGCCAATTTCGGGCTGTTGCTAAGGACCGTATCTGCAATTCAACCGTGGCTACAACTGTCAGGTGCTTCTACTTTTCAAAGCCAACAGCATGCTACATGAATCACGACTTACAGGCATGTCTACCCTTTGAATGTACTGCAGACGTCTAGAACTACCATTAATACAAGGCCTAATAAACCCCTCCTTTTGATGTGGCTTGGACAGAACGTTTGCCAGGGCGCTTGATATGCGTCGGTGTGTAAGCGTGATGCTGTGGTGGTTCACGCCACAGTGGATCCCTCTCTGTCTTTGAGAGGGGCTGGATGTGGCCTTCATGTGGCAAGTAAGCCACCCTTAATCAGAAGCAGGCGTGTTACTTTTGGCACGACTTCATGGCACCCATCAAACCCCCACCAATGTTTTCACTTTTATATCTCCTCTTCTCTCTTTCTCCCTCTCATTCCTCCTTTCTCCTCTGGACCCTTAACTTGTTTTTACTCCTCCTCCAATGCTCCGAATTGTTTTCACAATTGATTCATTTCAATGTGTTTTTATTTTTTTTAATTTTTTTTATTGACACTTCCTTTCTTCTTGATGCGTTTGGGACCCTTCCTTCTTCTAGTCTCTCTTCCCTCCTTTTTCCTCATGTGTTGTGGTTGTCTTCTCCCCAACACCCCACGCACCACCTGACTCTCTCTCTCTCTCTCTCTCTCGCTCTCTCTCTCTCCTGTTCTCTCCTTCACTTCAGCAGCAGACAGCTGTCCCAGCTATCTCTGTTCTAGACTTGGTACGTTCTTTCCCGTTAACACCAGATCCTCCCTCCCAACATCACTTCCTGTCCACTTCCTGTTTCCTGTGTGTGGGTTGCTGACACACATAACACGCCACACTTGTTTCCTATTCGCCCATTCTTATTCTTCCGCACCACTCCCCACCCCATCTGGACTACTGTGGTTGTTTTCGTCAAGTTCTGGTCGGTAGGGGTGGGCAGGTGGTGGTGGGGGGTGGTTAAAGTCCTGATTTGCTCAGGAGCAGTCGCTCATGAAGGGTGCTTGATGCCGGTTGGCTGGGGAAGCTGTCCATCTCTCTGCCTGTTCAAAATGAGCACTGCTGCATTGTGGTCCCTGAAGCCGTTTCTCAAACACCAGAGAAACGTAAATGTTTCTACAATGCTGTATATATTATTGTGCAAACATGAAACCCACACTATAGGCCTCTATTTGGGCTATAGGCCTCTATTTGACGCAGGTCAGCACTGATGTTTTGGGTGAGCAGAGAGTGTGACAGATGCATGGCTACATGTTTTGCAAGGGGTTGTAGTGTTATCAGTCCATGCATGAACCCTTTATGATAAACACTGGCCACCCATCATCTGTCGGCCCACTCATCACCCTTCCATTCATCTGTGTGCGTGTGAAACCAGCCCTCCAATCCATACCCTCACTGTAACCATTGTGTGGGCCACAGAGACTGTCTGTTTTTTGTTTCATCCAGGTGTTTTCCGCCTGATTTGTCCTCGTTTCTTTTGTGATCTGTTTTATCTGTCTCTTCATGCAACCACCTACAGCTTACAATGATTTGCAAACTGTTGCCCTTCTATTTTTGTATTAGTCTGCTGAGTAATAAGTAAGTCAATCGCAGTAAAAGTACTGCAGAGCATCCGTTTCTTTGCATGTCGTCTTTGACCATCTGCATGTTCAGCAGCGTGCCAACCCGTGCTGTGTGTTCGTTTGCAGTGCACACTGCTCCGCCCCTCTGGAGCAGTCCTGTAAGGGGAATCCAACATGCCTCACCTCAGGCCCACATGTCAATGTTTCCAGTCAGTTCAACAGAGCGGTCCTCATCTCTCGGAGAGAGTTAGGATATGGTGAATGAGATGGTCCTGACTCACTTCTTGTGTTCCTGGCATCTCTCTCTCTCTCTCTCTCTCTCCCTCTCCCCCTCCCCTTTCCCCCCTCTGTGTCTGGGGGCCTTCCAGTTGCAGGACGAGGAGCGACGGCGTAAGCAGCAACTGGAGGAGATCCGTAAGAGGGAGGCGGAGGAGCGAGCCAGGCAGGAGGAGGAGAGGAGGTGGAGAGAGGAGGAAAGAGCTCGGCGAGAAGCAGAGGAGAAGGTACTCTATATGAAGGTTCTCGTGGGACACCTGAGAACATTATTCTGTGGCATAATCATGTGTCGGCCATGAAGCAGTATTTTGAACCCTACCTGGGATTGTTAAATCGCCTGTGGTCTGTGGTGGGGCCCCCCCCCCCCCCCCCCTTCAAATCATCTTCTGTGTTGTTCAATATCAAGTATACCCAGTGTGCTGTCACTGTTTTCTGCCATTGTAACTTTTCTGGTGCCATTTTGTTTTTGTTTTACGAGCCCTGTCAGACCACTGTTTCTTTAACAAACTCAGTTAGGACCCTGCGTGCTATGCGTATTGGATCACAATTGAAGATGTTACCAAGTCATAACAGATATTTGCACTTTGTAGATCATGTTAGATCAGCTAACTTATTTTCTACTCGGACCTTAATAAAATGTTGTTTGACTAGTATAATCTTGGAATATTGAGCACTTTTGTCACTGGACTGATTTGCAGTCAGTCAATAGGCAACTGTTTAACTGGTTGCCTTCAAAAACCATGTCAATCTAATTTGACATAATTTGGAAACTGTAGAATTGTCTTCATTATGTGATTACAAACCGGTCAGGTTTGTAACTTTACTGTGAGTTTCCTGCTTTTTGAAGGCTTATAGTGTTGCTCATTTAACTGTTATTTAAGCCCAATGTCAAGTTTAAGCAAGACACGCTAAATGTATTAAATGTTTTTGTGTAATGTTACTAGTGATGCTATTTAAGAAAATATCAAATGTCCAATTGCATGTGTTCATCCTGTGAGCCCTGTGATGTATTGTTATGTGCCCTCAACCCCCTCACCCCCAATGCATGGGACTCCCATCGTTCTAGTGTTGTAGTTGTTGCTGTTGGTGTGGTCTGTGTGAGTCAGGGAAGTTACTTTGTTTGGTCGTTTATTACCAGAAGTTTCAGTTTGTTGGGAAGAGGTTGGTGGTTATCATTTTATTATTTAATGTTACCATTTCATCCATCATGGCTCCCTTATCTAGGTATTTTGCCTGCCCTCAAACCTCCCCCAAACGCCCTGCTTTCTGTTAAATTCTTACGAAGGTATGCACACACAGAGCTCTTGTACATACACCTCTACAGTCCGCACACATACACAGGCAGGCAATCTGCACAGCATATTGTCAAGATCCCCTCCCCAGTCGTTTCTAGACCACCCAACCATCAGCCAGTCAGTTTGTCTACCTCCTCCCCTGTGTCTCTGGGCCAAGGAACTAGAAGACCCCGCCCCCCGGAGCAAACGGTGCTAGGGAAAATCCCGTCAGTGTAGTGACACAAAGCCAGCCCATGTGACCAGATCTGGCCGCAGGCATTCCCCAGCCCAGACAAACCACTTCACAGCAGGCCAGGCCGGGTTGAAATAAAAACAAGCTAAAGGGAGATAGGCTCTTTGTTAAGATGATAATTCTCTTTGTTGTGGTTTCTGACTAGCTAGCTAGCGAGCTGTACAGTGTTTCCCTAGCTGTAGCAGGACCTAGCATTCGCCCCAAGTGTTCCTTAGCCGACCCGATGTTGCCTCACCTTGGCGAGGGCCAGTGATAGACATAGTCCCTGGGCTCATTCCGCCGCAGAGCTAATGAGAACGCGGCGTGCTAACGGCTTGTCCCTCCCCGTAGAGGAGGCAGGAGGAGGAGTACTACGCGCGCCTGGAGGTCGAGCGGCGGCGGCGGCAGCACGAGGAGGCGGAGAGAAAGCTGCTGACGCCGGACGAGCCGGCGGCCGGTCTGTACCGGCCCCCCCTGCCCCAGGACTACCACCCCCCCTCCCCAAGCCCCGCCACTAACACGCCCCCGACCCCTCCACAGAGAAACACCTCCTACCTCAAAACGCAGGTCACCTCCCCCGACACGCTCTACACCGCCACGTTCGTGCCGTACGCGGGCGAGGAGGACGATGAGGACGGGGGGGGCGATGTCTCCCGGGCGGGGAGCGGAGGCGGCGGCGGCCTCTCAGGTCAGGTGAAGCAGGCGGCCACGCGCAAGTCGTACGGCGACCTGCTGGCCGGGCACAGCAAGTCGCAGCCGCCGCCCACTGCACGCAAGCCCCGCCCTCTGTCCGACGGCATCTTCTTGTCTAGCTCGTTCCAGCCGCCAGTCAACAACTCCAACAGTACAGGCCACGCCCCTCCCCTTCCTGCCAAACCCAGCTTGGCCCCCTCCAAAGGTAGAACCAGAGAGAGGAGGAGTCAGGCTCCCCGGCCGCGCCCCTCCACACCTCCCTCTCATTTACTTGGTTTAGTGCTACTTTGTGTTTACCTCCTTTGATCCCCCTCCCCAGCAGAACAATCGTCTGCACACCCACTTTATCCTCTTTGTCCGTATAGTTCTTTTTTCCCCTCCTATAGATCACGGTCCTTAGATTTTTCTTTTTCTTTTCGTCCATTTGTTCTTGTGTAGTATTTATTTCTCTGTAGATTTTTCCCCTCTCAAAGGAAATCCGATGACATTTAATTATTCGTGTTTGGTTTTTGTGGTCAACATCACTTCCTGTCCTGTCCCCAGTCATTTCCTCCGCATCTTCTTCCAATCAATGCGATCGTCACTAGCGGACAGTAAACAAAAGCAATGGATAATCACCCCGCCCTTCCAATGGCGCCACTTTTCACTCCCGATTGAGACCCATCAGAGCCAATCACAGTACTGTTGGTGTTGTCGCTCGCCGCCTCTTTGTTTGTGTTTGGTTGGCGGTCATGGCCAGCCGGCCTTTCGCCTGCCCATGGGCCTGCTTAGCAATGTTTGCTTTAGGGAAGGAAGCTCTTCGTTGGCTTAACGCGCCTATCTGTTACTGAACCCAGCCAATCAGAAACCAGTTCATTCATTCACATCAACACATAACAAACATACATATCGAGGAGGCCAGATCTGTGTAGAGGGTGGTGGTCTTTGTCTCTGGCTGTGATAAAACGGTTTAATCTTTGAAAGTTTCTCACCTAGTATATTGTATTTGAACTTCTGATGCATCTGACAGGCAAGAGTGCCCTCTACTGGTTAAAAGTGATTTGGCACAGTGAAGTGGCATTTGCCTTAACAGAATAAAAAGTTAATTCAAAATAATTATAATATAAAAATATCAACATAATAACAATAATAATAAAATATCTATATTTATTGACATCTTGTATTTTATATATATTTTGTGTTCATTTTCTGCCAGGTAAACTACAGTATAACTGCTACAAATGCCATCATTATTGTTAGGCCCAGTTTACCACGATCATGGTTAAATTCACCATTGCGGCCCAGACATCAGCACATTTTAAGCAGCCAGAAACAAAAGGATACAAGGCATTACATGACCTGATCCCATGCTTGTTCATACCCACCTCACATGCATTACAATAAAAAGACAGGCCTCATAGGAACACTTTAAATGTTTCCCCTCAAACTAAGGGGGACAACCCACTAACTTTGCCCCTCCCCCTTCCCCACCCTATCCTTACCTGTAAACAAAACATCCACGAACCAATTGTGCATGACCCACTCCGTCATGGTTGAAAACATAGCTGCACACCACCAACGCTAAACTGCTAAACTGCACCGTGGCTGCATAGGACTCACCCCAGCACTCAACACTGATATCCATTGCATTTTACTACCTTTGCACAGCCTAAACGCCCAGGCTGCGCCTGCATTTCTGTCCTTCCCTGTTCTATTAGGAGGAATCGCTAATATGTTTGTTGTCCTCTTGCGTCTGTCAGCCTGTCAGCTAAATCTACCCTGTTCTTGTAGTGTCTGTTACTATCTAGTGGCGTGCCGGATTCTACTTCTCTCTTCCCTTTATGTCTTCACGTATTCGACTGCCTTAGCAACTGTTTGTTGGCTATAGCTGTGATGCTTCACAGCCTAGCGTAACTTCCTACTACTCACACTGGGCACTGTGAGGTCCAGGTGACCAATAAGCACCTGGCTCTCTGTATTCCCTGACATATAAACTACACTGTAGGCGGATGGTTCTATTGACTGGCAGGGCCGGGCTACGTGGACTATTCTGGAAACGGTCATATTCACAGCCTTTATAAATTAAAAGACCTTTGGCCGACTATTGGAAATGTAAAGAATTTAGAATAACAAAGCCAGTAGTATAGGTTTGCATCTCCTTTGGCCTTAGAAAAATGTTACTGGCCCTAACGGAAGGTCGGTGCTCAATGGTTACTTTGTTCTCAGCCAAATTGTGCTTGTGTGGTTTCGGCCCAAGCAGGACCTACCTTGGTCCGGTCCCAAGCCACACCACAGTCTACTACTTAAACCCAAAGGGCTCCTGCCAGTAGAATGATTCCGCCTTGGTTCACAGCACCTCATCACTGTGTCTGCGTCTGTTCTGAGCTCTACCCCTCACCATTCCATCCAAAACTCGAGACAAACATCAGCTCCATGCAGTTGGACTCTGGTTGTGCTTCTTGGAACACAAGCAGTGGAAAAGACCAAATTCTGCAGGCTATATTGGGCCCTCGCTGTGTCCTGCCTGTCTAGTCTATAGCCAGGACTATTGATGTCTGGTTTGGTTTGGCCCAGCCATGGTAAAGACACCGGGACATGTGAAACGGCTATTCGCATTGTGTTTTTAGAGGGCAAAGGTTGAGGTCACTCAGATGATATTTGCCTGCTTAACAAGTCTACGCTTGACTTTGAATATGTTGTTAATGTAAAAATACTGAATTAGTGTTAACAATAGATTCACAGTACATTTACCTTGTAGTACAAATCTAGCTCTACTGTTGATAAGCAACTTCTGCTTTTTATTTCTGAAAACAATTTCAAAATGAAGCATGTTTGGGCAATTAGGCCTTTACAGTAACTACAGGTGACCTCAGCTTTGGGCCCCAGAGAACCCTTACAAAGACCTCGTTGCTGCTTTGGACATGCTTTTTGTTTGGCCTTTTTAGTAGAAAACAATCTAACTTTCTCTGCCTAATGCTTCTAGCACTTTCTTCTTTCTTCTGCTTGGTCTGTTTGGTGGAAACTATAGGTTGGAGAATGTACAAGCTGCTGGATACTGTTAGCGCTGTGGACGACAGTCCCTATGATTTCATATTGTCAATACTGATTGATTAATTCTGTTTATCAACACGTGCAGTACTTTAAAGGCCTAGAAGAATCCAAACTAAGTTTGAAGCCTATTGCTACGAGCTGTAGTATTTACTGTATACTCAGCTACTTGTACCCAGCAGCTTATAGCCCAGATGGCCTTAGCTAGCCTGTCAAAGTGCTGCTTTCTAAAGTTTTGTTCTCTCTGAAACTTGGACAGGGTTTTACTCATACACTGGAAACACAGCAGAAGTAGGATCGGGAGAGGTCTACAAGGAAAAGTGGATGAAAAGGTGAGACTTAAAATGGCACATTTATTTTTCAAGCTACTATATGAGACGAGACGTCCAAAAAGCAAGTTCACAACCCTCCCATTTGTAAGTGTGCCCTCAATGCCTCTCCTTTGCTTGTTCTGAAGCAGCCAGGAGCAGGAGAACTCTGTCCCCGGCGGAGCTCCAGAGAGCCTACCCTTCAAGGAGCGCCAACGTCTGTTCTCCCAGGGAAAGGAAGTTATCCCAAAGGTCACGGCCTCACGCAAACTCACAGAGTTGGCGAATGAGCTTAACACTAAACAATAGACTGGATATCTGCAATCCCCCTTCTCACTCACACACACACACACACACACACACACACACGCACCCTCACCCTCCCTCCCTCCCTGATGGAAGGCAGCGCCTGCTTTCGCGCTACCAACATAATACATAACAGCAAATACCATCCTTTGTTTGTGCCCCACAGCTGCATTCATCATTACCATTTTAACACTACCACCAGGATCAATGAGAACAAAATACTTTAACAGGCTTTGGGGAAATAGTTAGTAGGTAGGGAGATGAAAGAGTATATTGGCATCTTTGCTAAGTCTTTTCTGTGACCATCTCCCTATTATTAGTTTGTATTTTTTCCCCCATACATTAATAACTGGACCATTCCCGTATGGCATAGTATCATTGCAATAGGACACACATTTATGGCTTCATTTGTTTTTCCTGTTTAAGATATATTGAAGATGTATAATGGTAAAGCACTGTAAACAAAACAAAAAAAAAATCGTTTTAATTATAACTGAGATATGGAAATTTTGAAAATCAGCCAACGAAGGGGATATATTTTTGTTTGTAAAATGGTTCTAGGGTTAGAAATAAAAGAGCATTTGCTGATTTTATTTTTTTTTAAATAGCTTCCTGTAATATGAAGCATTTTATGGTGTTGTTTTATGCTCTTTTTCTGCATTTCATTATTTTCACACACAAATTGTTCCTCTTATAATAAATGCCCGAATTGAACTTTAAACCCATCTTTTCTTTATTCAGATTCTCAATGAGTTGGAAACTACTTTTGCTCAGTCTGGTTTGCCATGCACTTGACTCTTTCTACGGCCTCAAGGGAGTTAAGTCATTATTGTGTATATATATGGGTCCATGATCTCACTTTTTACTACTGTATAAACAACAAATATTGAATTTGTTAATCCAATTTTATGGAATTAAATAACTAATATGACATCTGTGTTAGCCTTTAAAAACCTCCAGTCACAACTTCCAGCAGGCCATTTGTTAAATATATTGATTTGTAATAAAAGATATGACACACATAAAAGAAATGTTTCCACCCAAATAACTCTTTTAGTATTGGTGCTTTTTCTTGTTTAAATGAAAGTTATTTTTTGAGGAGTTATTATACTGAGAGATTTTGCATTACATTTATTGCCAGGAAGGCAGATGAACACCTGTCAAAATTAGTGTGAAAACTATTTTCTTTTTCTTAAAAGGAAAAAAGAAATGCATTGTTTTCATCAGATATGTATTTAAGTGTGAAACCCCATACTTGCACAAATTCTGTTTGTACAGTAATGTTTCAAATGTTTCCACATTCATATTACATAAAAAGGCATACCTTTTTCTAAAATATATTTCAAATGGATTGCTTTTATGCAATCTGAGTAACTCCCTGTGTGTAAATGTACATAGATATTTTTTTATTTTAGGAAAACATGGATTAGATTATTAACTCTAAAGCAATGCCACTTAGTTAATTAACCTGTATACACTACAGAGGCAGTAATACCTTCCAGTCCCCACAGCCCATTTAGAATGAACCTAATGAAACTTAATCATTAAATGGGTTTCATGTATGACCTTTTGTGAATTAAGAAATGCAGGTTTTTCAACTGGGCTGGTTGGAACTTTGTCATTCCACTCTAGTTTCTCTCTCGTGTGAGTTACACTGTATTGCATTATGTGCAAAATGTACTATATAAATAAAAGTTTGGTTATTTAATTCCATATTGTATGCTTTCTATTTAACTGTTGTTTAACAATGATCCATCACCTTGTTTACTGCAGTTTGAATCAGGCGGCAGCTATAGTAATCCAATTTAGTCACTAACTAAACAGTTTAAAGACGCTTGAAGGGATTTTATTTAAAAGGAGTGTGAAACTACTTCTAAATGTTATGAATGACTCCAGATCTCAAGAATATTGACAAAAATAAGTGCCTAGCTACTCAATATTCACCCATGATTGCTGCTGGGTATGTAGTGTCATTTGGGATTCATATGCATTTCCTTTGCATTAGCTTTATGAACAGTGTAGATTTAAAGACAAGATACCATTTTCTTTTAAATTTTAAAAATTAAAGTGAAATTAGTGCATGGTTGTAATCTAATTTTTGAAAGACATTAAAAAACATGGTTATAGAAGGGTGGGTGTGTGTCCAAGTACTGTCCACTCTGGGATTCCTCGCTACTGGGGCATTGCACATTCAGGAGCTGTCAATTTTTAATTCATTTAAATATATTGATTACCGGTGCATAGATTTTTAGAACCTGCTTAAGAGTTATTTTTGTATTAAGTTCAAGTTATCTAATAACTTTTTTATAAATGAGACCCCATGTCTGTAATTATGACCGGCTGTTGGCAGTCTAGTAACAATGGAATGATAGTTCCCAGAAATAACATTATTTTAGTTATGGATATATTACCAATTAACAAACCAGGCCAGATTGTTAAACCACTCTATCCCACTCTGTTGTTGAAGTCAAATGCAGTTGAAAAAAAATGTTTACAATATATAAAGCACATAAAATCAAAAATGGAATTAAAAAGTTCAAGACCAGCAAGCACAAAAATCCAAAAGGAATATCCACAAATGTCTTGGTCAAATGAGAGTCCAATAATCTGTTATCATTGAGCATTGCAATAGTGGTCAAACCAGGAGAGCAGAAAATTCACAAGCTTTTGAAAACAAGGGCTTTACGGGCCTACGGAAACACTGAAGCTGTACCTGTCTGCACGTGAACACTGAATACAGAGTTTTTAAACATCTTCACTCTGAAAGGAGTTTTGCTTAACCTCATTCCAGACAATAAGGGAACAAACAGCTTTCAGATTAGTAAAATAAGCATCTATTGACAACTATAACTAGTCTAGTCAGATTAATTAATGCAATATCGAGAAGATCAGTCTTGATGTTGGGGGTGATATGGTGGCGAAACCCATTTCCTTAACAGCATCGGAACTATTTTATCAAACAGCAGGACTGCACTGGACGTACCTGGAATTCAAATATGTATTTAGACATTTTTAAATACAACTTTAATAAGACATACATAAAATGTGAACGCACAGCCATACCAAGTACAGGGCCCAACCAGTAAACCAGGCTGTATTCCAGGAATGAGTTCCCACTGCAGGAAAACTGGACGGAGAACGCCACAGCTGGGTTAAATACGGCTCCTGTCACACTGCCACCTAGAAGATGCACACGTATGACTCACAGGCAGCATTGCATGTTCTGCATAGTATAGCCTATACTGACCAGCACATAACACATAACATGTAATAGCATAGGCCTAGGTCTACAAGTTACCATAATGCTGATTAGCATTCACACACACACACACACGCGCGCGCACACACACACACGCACACACACACCATAAACACAACATATGGTTAGTGCCCTACAACATAGGCTACTAGGCTAATCAATCAGAGATCTATACCTGCATAAACCAGTGTGGTGATTACCGCAGCTACCGCGTGCACCCGATATTTCTCCTCCACTGCTCGCGTGTGTGTGATCGCCACTTGCACAGCAAATGCCGACGCCAGCTCCACCGCCGTGGCCTTGGCCAGTGGCGCGTGGACGGGGCTAAGGCACGGGAAACCGTTAAGCTCGTGACGCCGGTGAAGGTCGGACAGCCCGAGACCCCAGACCACCTTAATTGCCGCACGCGCTACACGGGCTGCCGCCAACTGGCACGCGATCCGCCGCACTGCGCACCAGCCCGCCAGCCTACCGCAGAAGGCGCGCTCTAGCGCTCCGCACGGGTTACCTATGGCCCCAGCGAATGTAAGTGCGTGCACCACGGACGCCAGGTAGGTGAAGGTGAGCGCGAGCCGCCGCTCGATGCCTCCCGCCTCCGACAGCAACTTGAGCTCGTGCGTGCTGGCGCAGAGTTGGAAGGTGGACACAAGCTCGACCGCGTACACCGCCAGTACGGTGTCCGTGAGAGCCCTGTTCAGCAGTCTCCGGGCTGCGTCGCTCAGCATAACGAGCGTTACCAAAACCATCAATGACGCCGCTAGGTCAGCACTCATCTTCAATCCGGCCTGCTTCGGCCTCCCGCTGGCTCTGTCCGTCCGACCTGGAGGACCGCCCAGGAATACCACGCGTTCGCTGGCCAGTAGGTGGGTAGGCCTGAAAACGTTACCGAACACCGTACTAGCTCCTTCTTCCCGTCTGCTCTCATCACAACACACACAGTCTCCCTGCAGCTAGGCTATAATTTAGGCGAAAGGTTGTTGTGAATACGATTGTAAAATGGTAAATAGGCGCATTTACAATATATTGCCTGACATTCACCCAGTCACACACACATTCATACACCAATTGTGATTGCTGCCATGCAAGGTGCAACCAACCACCGGGAGCATTTTTAAGGGTTAGGCAACTTGCTCAAGGATACTTACAGGTAGTTCAACGCCGGGATTCGCCCAGACCATTAGACCATCCTGTCCCGATTGTGTCATAAGCTCAAATTTACACCTTGTTATTATGCTGTATGAAGATGCAGTGTATACGTTTAGCCTACAGCCTAGTACGCCATACGCATAGACTGTAAATAAAATCCAAAGGAAATCCAAAAATGAATGTCAAGCAATGCACATAATTTAAAATAAATATGATACATCAGTCAGATGTGCCAAACAAAAATGTTATTGAGTTTATGTGTATATGCATCAACAGTACTTTTATACAGCTCAAACAATCAAATTAGCAAATAGGCTTATAATTGTAATAGCATATTTACTGTATGTGTAACCCTTCTGGTTTGATGTCTCCTGTTCTCTTTGGTACAGACCACTCTGGACTGGCAATTGGTAGCAGCAGGTTTTATTTCTGTATTTATGAACAATGACAACGATATGTAATGTCATTGCTTTTGGACAATCAACACATACATTCTGAAAAGACGTATGCACATTCGTTTTAGCTAGCGATACTATATGGAGATTCTTACTAACAATAAAACATGTAATAAACGGATAGTTAACTGAAATAAAATATAACAGATTGAATCATTGACAAATACTTTGCAATTACTACTATTACTACAAATACAGGTACACCTTTCCAACTGCAGGTGGCATAGCTGTCCCATTTAGCAGGACTTAGCCTGAACATTTCCAACTGTTACATATATGTCTGTGAAAAAATCATTAAAAAAGCATGTTTTCTTAACTTTCATTAGCATGTCATTAACTGTAAAAAGAAAAAATAGTCTCCTTTGATCTGCCCCCCGATCGAATGTACCATCGCATGACCCTGATCTCTTGAGCTTCAGTTTAATTTCGCAGTGAGATACATTCTTAAAAGCCTAGAAATAATTTAATTCGAATTTGTCTGAGTACCAACTGATCAATATACAATGATGCTTGGTAAAATCAGCACTGTATATTGTAGAAAATTGTGCTTTATATTTTAGATATATATATATATTAGATCTTATTGCTAAACAGTGAACACACTAAGATCAGTGGAAAGTTACAGAAAGAAGACAGCAGGCTTTGCAGGAGAACCTAG
>JAODOY010040095.1:0-20405 GCA_025399855.1 Forbesichthys papilliferus
CCTAGTGTGTTCTGTTGTCTTTGTCGATTCTTCGTTTTATGTCAGCCCTCTGTTCCGTGTGATCGCCTTTTGAAAAAACCTGGAATAAACCCTCTGTGTTTCTGAGAACCCTGTGTCGTGCTCTTGGGTCCACCCTGCCTGCAAAACACCTGACAACATTAGGCCTACAGAATCAGCAAAACAATGTAAAGATTACGGGTGTAAGAAAATATTATTACACCTGAGTTTCACGATATTATGGTTTGCGATACTGTATTGATTCTCTAAATCATGATATCTATTTAAATACAATATTTTATTTTATTTTTCAATATATTTGTGAAAGAGACCATGCATAAAATACACTAACCTCAAAAGAGAGGAAATATGTTTTTTTTTACCAGATTTAGCTTAGTAAAGCTAATTTCCATCTGAAGTCCCTGAACAAGTTTACATAGTGTAAGTGTGTCTGTTATTTTTTCAGCGGCGCCACACGTTACCATTGCTATGACGGTCTTTCACAAATTACAAATTGCAATATATCGTCTTGCTTACAGTATCATAATATATTGCAATATTTCAAATTGTGGCCCCTGTATCTAATAAGTATATCATATTGCCAGATTCTTGCCAATACACAGCACTAGTAAAATTACTACCTAAGGCTTCAGAGACTCAGCTAAATTGTTTAGTGGGACAATAGAGGTGCTTCATACCTCAATCAATATATAAAATTAACTTTTTAAAATACATTGTACAAAGTGGTGCAATGTATGTTTTATGTAATTGACAAGAGAGAAAAGCTAACTTTTAATTACAATTACACAATCAAACAATACCAGCAGGCTATTAGCACACACACTGTTCCACTGCTTCCTCCTGTACAACTATCCTGTTTGGTGGAAGTCTCTCATTAAAAGGATGTGCAGCATTCACTTTGAAGCTTGAACTGCCCCTGATCTGCCACGCAATCGCGCATAGGTAGGTTACGGCATATCTTCTACGCAGATTGGCTCATGATCCACATCTTCATAAGATTGTAGTCTAGGGAGGGAAATCTTGTTCTTGTAGTTACTGTCCAACACTGCTTGTGTGTCACGCTGATTAAAACGATAAACAAATGTATTTAGATATAAATATAATTATTGTATCTTCTGTACAGTAACATCTCACTAAGCATTGTTCCTATTGTGGCTACAAGTCTAATTCTGTCTTGTACCACTCTATCATTCCTAGAACTCCCTCCAGTCTTCAACAGAGAGTTACACAGTGTAAAGGCTAAAAAGGGAGCCACCATTACTTTTTCTTGCGAGCTTTCTAAACCTCTTAAAGCAGGAGTCCCAGTACAGTGGAGGAAGGACAAACTGCCTCTTAGAGCCAACAGGAGGTATGAGATGAAGCAAGATGGCTGCCTGCTGCACCTGCACATCAAGGATGTCAAAGCAGAGGACAGTGGAAGCTACTCCTGTCAGGCAGGAGGGGCAGAGACTACAGCATGTATTTCAGTCACAGGTGTGCACCTGTGTGAAATTCTATTTAATAACTTTTATCTTTCTATAAAGCTTTTGCCAATATTAGTATTATTATTATTATTTCATCTAATTGTGTTACCTAGCTTTGGAATCTACCCCAGCAAAGACAGATCATCACACAATATTGCCTTTCGAAACAGAGACAGTCATGCCAACCACTATTGCTCCAGAGAAGGCAAGGTCTGGTGCTCCTGAAGCCCAGTCTGTTTCTCCTTTGCCACAGAAACAGATCATGACTCAAATAGTCACTACAGAGTCAGAGGAAGACAAGGTGACACAGATGGGGAATAAACCACCAATGATGATTCTGGGGAAGTCTGATGAAGTCCAAAGAGTCAAATATTCAACAAGGTTTCTGGAGATTGACAAGAATGTTATACAGCACCTTAAGCAACAACAACGTATTGAGAGGAATGAAAAGGAAGTTGACAAAGCTAAACAACCTGCAAGAGCAATGGAGAAGGAGCGCATGTCTGACCAAACAGTGAAACAGCCTACTAGTCCTCTAGAGATGGAAGATAATTCTGAAAGTAGATATTTTCTTCATAGAAGTGACCATAAATTAACACAACCACCAAGACCTTTTGAGAAAATATGTGTAGTTGATGAAAAGGTAAAACAGCCTGTAGCTCCTCTTCTGAATGAAAGATTGCTTGAGGAACAACCAGTACAGCCCATGAAACCTGTACTGTCACCTAAAGAAAAGACAAAGGAACAAGTCATTGAGTCTATTGTACAGGATACAAACAAGACTAAGAAAGAGACAATCAAATCACCATTAAAGACCCAAGGAAGGGTCACTGAGAAACAGCAAAAGAAGATTGTGTCAAACATAACTGGTGATAAACAACCATTGAAGGTGGCAATCTGTGTTGCTGCAGATGAACAGGGAGAGAAAGAGAAGACATGGAGACAAATAGAGGAGGAGATTGAGAAAAAGACAAGGAAATTGCATATGGAGATAAAGGAATCTCAACAGTCAGTTGAGCAACCAGAAACGTCTGTTGAAAGATTGACTGAAATTGAGCCACCTGTACCTCCTGCTAGGACTAAAGGAAATATTAAAGGAGTATCTCTTGATAAAGAGTTGTTAAGACACACTGAAGTAGTAAACCATCGACCACCATCTATAGTGAAAAATATAGAAATAGATGAAAAACCGAGAACAGTTTTTGAGCAAAAAGTGGTTGTAGGAAAGGACTATAGGACAAACAAGACCATTAAACAAGCAGTGAAGGGAGTAGAACTGCCAGTAAAGTCCTTAAGAGAACAACCTGAAGTTGACCACAACAAGAAACAGACAGTCAAGCCATTGCAGCCAAAAAATATGCAACCAAAGAAAGAGAACATTCCACTTCTCTACATCTCCGAAGATGAGACCTTCTCAGAGGCTCCAATTGAAGTACCAGACCCACTAAACCACAGCAACATCCAGCATTTATTTTCCATAGCATCTTTCCAATCCTACACCCCTCTTCCTGCCAAGGTTGTCCAACAGCCTAAACCATCAGAGGAAGTTAACATTGTGGATGAGCAGGAAATGCAAGAAGATGCAATCAAGATCCAATCTATCTTCAAAGGTTATAAAACCCGTAAGGACATGCGGCCATTTTTCCAGGCGGCATTCAATAATCAGACTGCCAATCTCGGTGGCTCCATACATTTAGAATGTGTCATAGAAAGGAAACCCAGCACAGTTCACTGGCTAAAAGATGGCCACCAATTACTGAGTGGTAAGCGACATCACATTGAGATTTCAGAAAGTGGTGTTTGTACACTAGTGGTCACCAACCTTACCACTAAGGACAGTGGTATCTATACATGTGAAGTGTTTAACAGATTTGGATCAACCTCAAATAATGGCAACATAACCGTAGAAGAAACTCAGACACTCATTCATCCAACAGCTGAGGCCACTGCACAGCCAACTCTTATAGTGGTCTCCCCTCTCCAACCAGCTTCACTAAAGCCTAAGACCAAGACACAACCTCAAGTTCTTCCTTCAGGCAACACATCCATGAGCTATATGGAGAGTGCTTCTCTATTTGATGGTCAGCAGGATGCCCTACAGGAAAGGAGGGCCTCCCTCCTACCCATAACCACTTCAATGAAGACCAACACCCAGTCCCAGCCACCTCAGATGCACGCCCACATTCCGCTACTGTTGAATGTGGACAGTGACACTGTTAATAATGGGCAGGTAAAAAGCCTGACACAGCAGGATATACAAAGGACCCTACAGGAAAGGACGAAAGCCTCCCTCATAGCCATTACTACCCTGCAATCAGCCCTACCAACACCAGAGACCCAGCCCCAAACCCAGTATCAGGTGCTTCAAACCTTGGTGACTCCTTCAGTGAATGCAGGTCTGGGATATGTGGAAAGTGAGGGTATCTCTCTCTGGAAGGCCTACAACCTGACAGAGCAAGATACCCAAATTAATCTACAAGAGACGAGCAGAGTCTCACTCATTGCTGCCAGCTCTAGTAAGTGTCACTTTATTTCTGAAAATCATTCTAACATGGCATTCACTAGTATTAAAGGTATTCTCCTTGATTGAACCATGAACCCTGAACAACTACATGAGTGTGAGAAAAGCATTAAGTTGTGGAAAGGGCTTATGCTCTTGCTAGTTTCAACCAAACAGCATTGATGTTTTAGTTATACAGCTATGAGTATTGCTCTTCCAATTCCTAACAAGTTGTCTGTCAGTTCTGCCACTGTGAGTACACTTAATGAATCACTTGAAACCTTTCAACAGTGTCCAGTCCATCTGACTACGACACAGCGCTAGATGTAATGGAACCTGTTGAGATGAGGCCAAAAGTATCAAGGTCACTTAATACAATAAACATTTTTATGTGAATTACTTCCAATAATAATGACAGAGTGACAAAACCCAAACATATGTTTCTTCAACAGGGAAGTTGCAAAACCAGAGGGTCAAATGATGGATGAGAAAGAATATATTGCTGCCATGCAACCACCAAAGAAACTGTTGAAGGTCAAAGGTTAGCATTGGTTTTACATATATAACATCTGTTCCTTTTGTGTAATCATCTCAGTTTGTTGACATAGTTTTAGTGTGTTCCTCAGAGTCTGCTGACACCAGAACAAGGACACCATCACTTCAACACCACCATGTCCACACTCATGTAACCAGTACTGTTTCTGAATCAGAGTCTGAGGGAGATGAGTATACAAGAGAGGTATGTTAGTTGGTTTGCTCTTAGTTATCCAATAATTAACTAATCGTTTTTAGTTAAGACAATTTTAATAATTGGGGTCCTTAATATCAAATAATGTGTGCATACATTGAAATATATCCAAGTGTATGTGATTATTTCATAAATAATATAATAATAAATGCTTGTTAAGTACTTTTAACTGTATTTCAAAATGCTATAACCTTATGAGCATTTGAGCATTTAGGCTAAGTTTGTGTTAACCTCAATGATGTACAGTAATATATGATTATTGTTGATCCCCAGACATTTGACATATATGTGGCCAGAGCTGACTGGAGTCCCAGCAGTGGAAATAAAGAGAGCTTTATTCTGAAGGAGGGTCAGTATGTGGAGGTCCTGGATTCTGTCCGGCCAGACATATGGCTGGTTAGGACCAAACCCACCAAAACCAACCCTGCACGGCAGGGATGGGTCTGTTCTGCCTACCTGGAGAAAAGGAGAAAGGTGGGAGATCAGATTCCTCTTGTAAAGGAAATATTTTCAAAATCCAAATCAAACTATGAAGTGTTATTTATTTGTCTGGGCATAATCATGGTTTGTATGGGGAGCAGGCATGGTATGCTTTACACACATTTTTAAACTCGCAGTTACAGCAATAGTGATGCTATTGCACTTGATGAAGCTCAACAAATATAAAGGATGTAATCATACGCCAAATTTAATGAATGTAATTATTACTTTTCATCATTGACTATGTAAAACAGGAGGTCTTTCCACTGATCAAAGCAGCTCAGGGGGAACTGTATGGATTTGGCTCTATAGGAGAAGAGTACAGGAAAACCATCAGGTCAGCCATTCTGCCACTAGATAGATGGGGTCAAATGTCAAAATGGTTTAGGTCACACGTTTATTTTTTTGTTTATGGGTAGTTATACAAATAATGTTTGCAATGTTAATTTTTTGTAATAGTTCTGCTCTGTCATTATGGTTGTGTTTCTTGTATTACAAGACAATACAAATATTGTATTGACAAAATCTCGTCTTTAGCCAACTGATCCAGGGTTTGATTGATGGGGAAGAGGAGTTTGTGAGGGAGATGAAGGAGCTCAGCTCTCAACACCTGGAGAGCAGCCGTCATGCACTGGTCAACATCAGACACAAGAAGATCATCTTCAGGAACATCAAAGACATCATCCTTCTTCACGAGAGGTACTCACCTTAATCATCAAGGGTTAAATGTAGGTTGCCTTGGTTGCAAACATCATCTGTTTATGTAAATGTCCATTGTTGTGCCCAGGTGCATTCTGCCCAGTGTGGCTGCGTGCACCACAGATGATGATGTGGCCTCACATTTCATCCAGCATGCTGAGCACTTAGACATGTACCTCCACTACATGGTGGGCCAGACGAAAGCCGAGGCCTGTGTCACTGACAAGACTGTCCAGGAGTATTTCAAGGTAAGCATTACCAAGCCATTCTAGGCAGAGAGTGTTTGACAAGTTAATTCTCAAGTTGAATACACATAAACCTTGGTAAACCACGCCCACACCTCCACGGCTGACGAGTTAATTCTCAAGTTGAATACACATAAACCTTGGTAAACCACGCCCACACCTCCACGGCTGACGAGTTAATTCTCAAGTTGAATACACATAAACCTTGGTAAACCACGCCCACACCTCCACGGCTGACGAGTTAATTCTCAAGTTGAATACACATAAACCTTGGTAAACCACGGCCACACCTCCACGGCTGACGAGTTAATTCTCAAGTTGAATACACATAAACCTTGGTAAACCACGGCCACACCTCTACGGCTGACGAGTTAATTCTCAAGTTGAATACACATAAACCTTGGTAAACCACGCCCACACCTCCACGGCTGACGAGTTAATTCTCAAGTTGAATACACATAAACCTTGGTAAACCACGGCCACACCTCCACGGCTGACGAGTTAATTCTCAAGTTGAATACACATAAACCTTGGTAAACCACGCCCACACCTCTACGGTAGGGATAATCTTATAGCAGTGTTATCACATTCTATTGCAATCTACTGTATTGATGTGCTGCCTGTTCACTTAAGGATGTAGCACAATGTGCCAACCCTGAAGCTATAGTAATGGATGTCCTCATGTTCCTCCGGAGACCCATCGAGAGGATTCAGACCTACCAGGCCTTGCTTAAGGTCAGATTTAAATAATGGTTTTCATTCTGATTGTGGAATATGTCTACATTTCATGTAACAATTTTTATGGATTGTGTTCATGAAATTGCACACACTGCATGTGTTTTTGTGTGCTTATTGCATACAAGAACATTGATTACATGAAGTCTCAGAAGTCCGATTATTGCCAGAACTGTATAGCATTTATATGACAATGTTTAATAATGAACATTTCCTGTGATTGGTTGGCAGGAGATGATCAGGAACAAAGCCAGGAGTGGCCAGAGCTGCTCTGTGTTAGAGGATGCGTTCTGCCTGGTGTCCTGTGTGGCCTGGAGGTCCCAGAACATGCAACAGGTTTCGCTCATAGACAACTATCCTGCCCCTCTGTCTGCCCTGGGAGAGCCTGTACGACAGGTAGTGCTCATATGGGGCTGTGGCAGCCTGTCAATAAGGTTTCTTATACCAGTTTTAACAACGTTTCAACCTGCTTTTTTTGTTTTTTAATATATGAGATGAATTCTTTTGAATGGGGTATGTA
The DNA here is from genome assembly GCA_025399855.1 of Forbesichthys papilliferus. Lineage (NCBI taxonomy): Eukaryota > Metazoa > Chordata > Actinopteri > Percopsiformes > Amblyopsidae > Forbesichthys > Forbesichthys papilliferus. Next base: position 7,409 of record JAODOY010040095.1, read on the forward strand.
TGTGAACACAATGTATCATTGTTCTATGAGCGCCTAATGTTTACAGGGTACATTCACAGTGTGGGAGGAATCTTCAGAAATCCTAACAGCCTCTAGGGGGCAGCAGAGGAAGGTTTTCCTTTTTAAGGACAGTGTCGTCTTGTGTAAGATGAGAAGAGGCCCTAGCATTAACACATTCACCTTCAAAAACAAAATGAAGGTAAAGGTTAAGTGCTTACTTTTGGAAGAAATAAATATTTTTTTACTAAAATGAAAGTTAAGTCTTCCAACCTTTTACCTGTTGTTAATTATTCATATGTACCCCGTATGCCTATGGGTAGGCATACTGTAGCCTACAGTATACCATAGCTGTTGATAACATCCCTATGTCAACTTCAGGAATTGTATTTAGAAAAATGTCTGCATTAGTGTTAATTGCCCAAAGATATAATAATCCACTTTTCATGTGACTATAAATCTGATATCATTCTTAATCTCCCACTCACTGATATGCAGTTCTTTATTGAATGCTGTGTCCTGTCAGCTGAATGACGTGGAGGTGAAGGAGAGTGTGGGAGGAGATGACAGGTCCTGGGGTATGTGGCATGAGCACCGGGGCTCTGTGAGGAGGTACACTCTGCAGGCTAGGTCCACCCTGGTCAAACTCTCATGGATCAAAGACCTGAAGGAGCTCCTGCAGCGCTGCCACCTGGCCTGCAGCAGTAAGTCTGCTACAGTACATGTAGCACCAGTCACTTTTACATCATGCTAGCATATACATGTCCTAGTGTTGACCATTTGAATTGTGTTTATTGTTTACCACTTGACAGTTGGTCAGAAAATAACTTTGCAAGCCTACATTTCATACTGTACATGCAAGGAAATAGAATTGACCCTATCTCTCAGTAAAACATGAGGTTAAATCGTGATTGGAATTTTACCCCTCCTGGGTGTAGCATGTTAGCTTCAGTTTGACTTCAGTCTTGAGAATAAGTCTGGAAAGCTTGGAAATTGAGGTGTTTCAGGCCGGTAAACTTAGTGTGTGGCCCATCAGCATCGTAGTTTAGCTACGGGCGTGGTTTAGGTGTGACAAAGGAGACTTGAGAACAACTCAAGTCAAAAACACCTAGAGATAATACAATATAGCAAGTTGTATTAGAATAATTAGAGCAAAGGCTTTTCTCAATAGAAAATGTTTTCAGTCTTTTACTGACTTTTCTACTGTAAGAGTGCATCTAACAACAGACTGCTGGTTCATAGGTTCATCCAATCACATGCCAAGTATTTTTTTGAAGGCGCCTGCCCTTTTAGAGCAGTTTCAAAAAAATTGCTCCCCAGATAAATGTGCCAAACAGACCATACATCTGGCGTGTCAGGGTAGTAGAGTGTAGGCAATTTAGGCAGTTTATGAAAACTTAACTGATGAGGATGTACAGTATATGACAGAAGGAGCTCTTTCCATTTGAAGCTACTGTCCTAGTCATATGGCTAGTGGAAAATAAGTTATATTTTCTTAGTTCTGGTGGTGTTTTCTGTAGGGTGGTATAGGTTTGAGCGCAGATATGTGTTCACACAAAACAAAACAGGAACACAGAAACAATCTATAAATTACACGCACTGTGTAAAGGGTGCTGGGAGTCCAGAAAGATTACCTGGACCTTCTTTGTGTCTCTGTGAGCAGGCCCACCAATGTTTGCGGTACCTCTGTGTGACTGTACCACAAAGATGGGACACACCGTCAAACTGACCTGCAGCATCACTGGCTCCCCTAAACCTATCGTAAGCTGGCTCAAAGGTACTGTGTGTTTAACTGACACTGATGTAACCTTGAATGAACAACATGCCAATTCAGACATGTATAATTCAACATAATGTATGTTGGAACGTAGTGGTGTGTATTTATTCACACACATGGGGCCATATTTTAATGATCTAAGTGCACTGTCTATAAACTTCCATTTGAAGTATTGTATATTGAAATTGTTTTGCATGTATAGTGTAAATAGAGAAATGCTCTGCCCAGAACGTGAGGGTCCATAATACTAGTCAGAATGCTAGAATGCCATGTCCTGCTGTCAGACGGCCTTCACGTGGAGGAAGACACACACCACATCATCTGTGAAGATAGAGCAGGCCGATGCAGCCTCATCCTGGACTGTGTGGCTCCAGAGGACTCTGGCCAGTACATCTGCTACGCCAGCAGCTCTGTGGGCAAGGCCAGCAGTCTGGCCACGATGGTGGTGGAGGGTGAGTCTGGCTGTGACACATCTGTCTGTAGGTGCTGTGCCTCTCAGCAGGCCAACCTGTCTTGTGTACACATGTCCACCTCTACAATGTGTGTTCCTCTCCACCCAGCTCCACCCAAGTTTGTGACCAGGGTGGAGGGAGCCTGTTTAGACGAGGGAGAAGACGTCCAGTTCACCTGCTCCACCCTCAGCACCCGACTGCCTCGAGTCAGGTAAACAAACACAATACGCGGTAAAATTGCTTCTCTCTGGTCATGTTATGTGTGTGACAGCCAGCACCGTGGTTGGTTGTGGCAGGTGGTTGAAAGATGGCAGGGAGCTGCTGGACCAGGAGAAGTACTACATTGAGAATGATGCTCGCAGCGGCATCTTGACCCTGACAGTGATGAAGCCAACAGAGGCAGATGTTGGCTTGTATGAATGTGAGGTATTGGAACATGTTAGTTCTCTTATTATAGTGTTTGTCACTGTTTGAGGACATTCAGTAGTGGCCCAAGCAGCCTATTTGTTATTGATGAAACATCAACTTTGACTAGAAAATATACAAATCAAGTGTGTTGTGTTGTAGCTTTGGAATCACTTAGGCTGTGTTAAGTGCGAGGCAAGACTGTGCCCCGCCTACGTGCCGATGATTGACCCTGAGAAGGACCAACCACAGGACTTGTCTCCTAAAGGTAGGCCAGCTCCAGCCAAGGTGAAGGTAAAGGCCCACTTCAGAGGGTAATCCAACAAAAGGATTTTTATGTTGATAGTAAAAACTCTTCTTACTTGTCCTAGATGTATCCAGTCAGGATTTTACACTGATATTATCATGGTGTTATAAAGCACATGCCACAGTTTTTGTTTCACCTCACTCCACTGTACTAGACTCATCCGAGTTTCAACACAATATTTACTAGTGATTTTTAACATTTTTCAATTATTGAGTTATTGTTATATTTACATTCTCTAAATCCCAGATAACCATTGTTTACTCACTTTCATTCCATCTCACCGAAAACATCATGAAAGTACTACACCACAAACACAAACATCACCCATACCTCCACAACTTCCCTGTCCATGGAAGTACATTGATACATATGTTGTATTGTATGTTTTCTGTGCATTTCATCTTGTTTCCAATTTACAGATTTCAGTTTGATTGGAACACGCTGACTCATTTGTTTTGATCACGGTGGTCCAAAAGTCTGCCCCAGCCAATTTTACTATCCCGAAAAATTATTTGATGTTTATTAACATTTACTATTATTAAGATATGCCATATTGACATACTGTTTAGTCACCACTATCTCTTATAATACACAAAATACAGACAATAGCATTCTGTAGAATACCAGTAGTGTAGAATTTAAACTAAGACTAATTCCACATGTACATTGTTTTTCTTTCCCTTTCCCTTTTGGATACCAATCGACTGTAATCTAATAAACCATTTTCATCTTACTTCCTTTCATCTGTTCCAAAGCAGGAAGTTCCTCAAAAAGATGATCTTTCTACATTACTCATTCCTGCCACATTAACGCATACAGCAACTGTTACTGTGCACATACTGTATGTCAACCCTGTTTTCCCTGGCGACGCATGCCCAGCTAACTCATCAGTCCTACAACAGATGGTCATGTGCTCGGGGTAGGGTCTGGGTGTGGTCCACCTGGTCCCCTTGATATTATGAGGGGCTAGGGGGTTAACCCGTCAAGGCTCCAGGTAAGACACACTCTCTCTCCCTGCTCTGTTGACGTGCATCTACCATAAAGGTACTGTGTTTCTCAACAATCCTTCTGTATTACAAATGTCTCATACATAGTAATTTATTTTTACAGACAGCCATCTACTATATACATTGGGCTGCTATATTTAAAGGCTGGTATCAGGGGTTTCATTTTGTTTGAGTGTGGTTTATGTCTCTGCTAGATGCTGACTCAGAGGGCTGGTCTACCGCCCTAGTAAAGAAATGGTTGCAGACCGACTTCAATCCGACAGCTTTCGCTAAAATGCTTTTCACTCCGGGATATCCGGGACAGTGAGTTCGATACACACCACACATCATTGTGCCATGCACGTAGATGTCCTGAGCCTTCTTTGTTTTAGAGCTGCAGAGATTATTATTGCTAGGGATGGCCTGATCCAGTTTTTTCAGTCCCGATACCAATACAGATACCTGCACTTTGGGTGTTGACTGAGGAAGAAACTGGGAAGCATGTTTTGTGTAAGGAACAATCAGGCAAACATTGCGTTCTTAACTTTGTAAAACGTAATGTAACATGGGATATATATGAATATAAGGAATATACTGTACATAAACACCCTAGAGCAAAAGGCTAAAACAACCCTAACCACCCTTGTAAAACATGTTTGTACTAATCTAATCTCTGATGTAAACATGTCTCTCACTAGAGCTGAACATGGTGCTGTAACGTCAGCAGAACAGGCAGAGCAGGAAGCTCTTTACCGCCCAGAAGAGTCGATGCAGATAAATCCTGATGGTGTTATTCTTTGTGTTGTTATAATTCACATGGTCTTGTTATATACGATACAACTGATGGTGACCTCATCTCCTCTGTAGCCCCACCCTGTATACAGGTACCATGTGAGGACCTGAGTGTGGAGCCTGGCCAATCAGCTACCTTCACTGCCATCATCACAGGAAGACCTGCCCCTCAGATAAAATGGTACAAGGTATGAACGCTGCTCTTCAAAAGTCTAAAGAAAAAACAACAGTTACTGGTATATATCTACATTAGGCATTGGCCTTGAAATAATCTCTTCTTTTTGTGATTGGAGGATGGAGAAGAAATATCTGCCAATGAGAATGTGGTGATAGTCCGGTATGGTGCCCGTTGCTCGGTGACGGTGGTGTGCTCTCAGGCAGAGAGCGGTGGGATCTACACCTGCTTTGCCTACAGTGAATGTGGCCATGACTCATGCCAGGCCCAGCTGACTGTGGACGAAGGTTGGAGCTCTATAGCTACTACTGGTCTAGTGGGTCTGTTTACAGTAGTAAATACACTGGAGACTCCACTATAAAGCATTGCTCACATGTTATACTGGTGCTCTTCCTGCTAAAATGAATTCCAGGGTCACATTTCAGTTAGTCTTGCAGAGCCAGCCTTTACTTACGAAAATTCTGGACACAGTGCTGGCTAACTGCATCAAGACCCACCTACTTGACAGGAGGGTATTTTGATTGACCAACTACATAACTCATTGACCATGTTGGATGTTAAACTTATACAGAGGAATATGTTGGGAAACTAATCGACACAACTCTGGCTGTTTGAAGGTCTTAAACTAAAAATTGAAATGAGTAAATAAAGCACTGCACTAGCGTCGCACTGGAATTATGGATACAGAATTAAATGAATATTGACAGTATCACTTCTCAAAATGCTGTCGAGCTTACAGGGATACTGTATAGAGCAGAACATACTTGACTTTACTTTTCCAAAGAATCAGAACACAACAGTGGCCACTTTACTGGCAAATGGAGTGTTATGCTTGCATGCACACATCCTTGTGGTGTGTTTGTAGGTCCCCTGGCGCTCCAGGAGAGTGAGGTGGAGCTCAGGAAGAGGAGGAGGCTTTTCTCTGTCTATGAGGTGCACCAGGAAGTTGGAAGGTGAGAGATTGAGGTTGGAGTCATTTTGGAGACTTGACCTTCAGTCTACCTGGAACTCACTGCAAGAGGACCTACAGCTGTAGTCACATCATGTCACATCTGTGTGCGTGTGTGTGTGTGTGTGTGTGTGTGTGTAGGGGTACGTTTGGGGTGGTGAAGCGTGTGCTCCACAGGCAGACCGGGGAAGGCTTTGCTGCCAAGTTCCTACCCCTGAGAAGCAGCACCAAGACCAGGGTGTTCCAGGAGAGGGACCTGCTAGCTCGCCTGGCCCACCCCAGAGTGGCCTACCTGCTGGACTTCTTCTGGACCAGGCGCACCATGGTCCTGGTCACGGAGCTGTATCCTTCTGCTTCACTGTGTACCAGTGCACATGAATAGTGGGCCGTCTTGAGTAGGCTAATGCTAGGGTGCTCATGGTCTCTGAAGCGTGGGAAGACCAGAAGATAGGTTTACTCCTAATAGAAAGTGAATGTTAATATTAATCACGCTGGCTGGGAAGAGCATAATCCTGTTATTTATTTCAGTGTACACCATTTGATCAACTTTGCTCGATTTTAAAGGGGCACTCATCAATTGTGTGGCTGCACAATATTTAGCTTGTTGGAAAAGGTAAACACAACTGCAGGAGTGTGAGAGGAAGGGCTCTCGCTGGGCAGACAGAATTGTTGCTGTGCTTCCTAAAAGATTTAAGGGTAGATTAAGGGTGCTTTAGAATGTGATCATGTCTGTGATATATCAGTGTTAAGTTCTGTGCTCCTTAACCACAGTCCAGCTGTTGCTCTCATGGCCTTCTGGACCATTTGCTGTTGAAAGGAATTGTCAGTGAGAGAGAGGTACATGTCTTACATACACAGAAAGACTTGAGTAAGGCTTTTCTAATCTGCCCAGATATGATACATTGTGCATAATATAATAAGTAAAATAATAGCATAGCATAAAAATCTGTATAGAAAAACAAATCTTTACTAAAACAGGAGAGGGAAGGACACAAACACATGTAAATTCCAGGGGTTAAATCAAACAGAAACCTGGAACAGACACACGACTAAATACAGGAAAACAAGACATGTCCTTTGGACAGAGCATAGCATGGGACAGGTGAAAACATTACACAATCAACATGAGGGCAGTGACACCAAAACAAATACATATGGACATTTTTAGACAATAATACTATATAATAGATTTAAACTTTAAAATGTTCCTTAAGAATTGAAATAATCTCACAACCCTTCATAGTCCCCCAGCCCCCACGTTGACAACCATTGTGCTGTGATGTTTTAGATTCAGTTATTCATCAAACAAATCCTGGAAGGGGTTGATCACATTCATAATATGGGCATCTTACACCTGGACATCAAGGTGCGTGTTTGGCTTTCTTGCACCGTATGTCATGCTATAACACTTAACGTGCTGGTTCACATTGAAATACATATAACTGATGTGCAGTATATGTTGAATCCCTGCAGCCCGAGAACATCTTAATGGTGTATCCACCCAGAGATGACATCAAGATCTGTGACTTCGGCTTCAGCCAGGAAATAGACACGTCCAGACACCAGTACAGCAAGCTGGGTTCACCAGAGTTTGTGGCCCCTGAGATTGTTCACCAGGAACCAGTCACTACTGCCAGTGATATATGGTGGGTCCAAACCATCAGACCACCGATTAAGTCAATGTCCATGTAATTTGCTTGTGACAAGCACTGACATGCGTAAGGCACACTTACACTTAAATTAGTATAATGTAGTAAACCCCATTCTTCTCACTCATGGTAGCAACATATTTGACTAAGGGCTGCATGTTCCATATTATATATTCCACTTCTACTGTAAGTTTGAAGCATTATAAGATATGTCTGGTTCTTTCTTTCAGGCCCGTGGGCATTATAGCCTATCTATGGTGAGCATCACTTTTTGGAAATCCTTGTATTATGTTACACATGTAATACATGAGTAGATCTTTTATGCTTTGCTGTTCCTGCTAGCCTGCTGTGTCGGTGCCCATTTGTGGGCGAGACAGACCGTGAAACCTTGCTGAGGGTGGGCGAGGGGACCCTCAACTGGGATGCTCCTGATGTCCTAAACAGAAGTACCCAGGCTCAGAAATTTGTCTACATGGTGCTGCAACCAGAGCCAGTGTAAGACACATGCTCCTTGCGAATGACGTTGGAACAGAGGTCCTAGTCAGTTTAAACCGTACAAGTAAATAATCAATATATGTGCACCCATATTGTTTTGATGTAGTTATATATGGAGGTGTCCTGCCTGCAAGTTATGATAAATGTTTCACTGTTAATCATCAAAATATTATTGTCTTGTTTAGGAAGAGGCCATCTGCTTTTGAGTGCTTGAGCCATCAATGGTTCCAGGTCAGGTGATAGCTATCACACATGCATGATAGGTCATGCATTAATCGTGTTCATCCACTCATGATTCCCTCTGACTGAACCTTTAACAGGAGGATCAGAGGGAAGAGACACATGCGATAAACACCGGCAGTTTGAAACGCTTTATCTCAAAGAGGAAATGGCAGGTAAGACGCCTGGAGCAACAGCTCCATCTACAGGTTGAAAACTTATCGATGATGCATAAGGCATAGCGATCTCACGTGGCATACACACACGCACGCACGCACGCACGCGACGCAGGACGTAGGACGTAAAGAAATGGTCTCTGTGTGTCTTGGTCCCCAGCACTCGCTGACGTGCGTCGGCTCGGTCCTCACGCTGCGACCCATCCCAGAGCTGCTGGACGCCCCCCTCAGGGAGACGGCGGTGACGGAGCCCCGGGAGCCCAGCAGCGGCTCCCTGAGCAGCGGCTCCTCCTCGGAGCAGGACGAGGCTGACTGGGACGTGTTCCAGCGCCGCAGCCCCACGGACGAAGAGGAGGAGCAGGAGGGGGAGGAGACAGCCCTGCTCCCCAAGGAACAGGAGGGGAACGAGTGCAGTGGGCATGTCCCGGGGCGGAGCCTCAGCAGCCCCTCCGTGTGGTCAGAAGGGAAGGAGGGGGCCCGCGTGCCCCGGGCCTGTGTGGTCCGCAGCACCTTCTCCAGCACGTGCCAGCAGCTGTCGCCCATGTCGGCCCGCCACATGGCCCTCAGGGACACTTTCCGGGCCAGGAAGCAGGAGCGGGGGGGCCGCCGGAGGAGGAGGAGGAGCAGTGTGGCGGGCGGCCGCCTGGCGTGCTGCCTCAGCGAGCCGCTCATCGAGTACGTGGAGGAGGAGGTGGTGGTGGCGGGCGGCGAAGCCTGCCGTCACGCCAACGCGGCCCCGCGCAGGAGGAGTCAGTCGCTGGACGAGTACCGACGGCCTCCCACGTCTCCTGAACACACGGTGCTTGCGGGGAAGGAGGAGGAAGAAGTGGGGAGGAGCTTGACAGCCCCCGGCCGTGTGTCTGTGTCCAGGACAGGCAGCTTGGGAAGAGGCCCTGGCCTGGCTGAGGAGCGCATGGCCCTCACCCTGGAGCATGCTGCCTCAGAGTCCTCCAGCACACTGGGCTCCTCTGAGGAGCTGGGCCATGGTCCAGCAGGCAAGCCCAAGTCAGGAGAGCCCTGTACGCCCCAGGAGAAGGCTGTGGTCGCTGCATCGGGCTGTTTCTTCCAGCCGATGGATGTTCATAAAGCCGGGGGTCTGTCTCCCAAGGCACCACCGAGGAATGGCGCGTGCTCCAATTCTAACGTGACAAGCGGGATTTATGGCCATCTTGAAAGGGTCGTGCCAACGACACCAAGCCCCAGCCCCAGCATGTGTTCTCTCCAGGCCCCAGAGAGGCCTCCGAGGGCCCGGGATGCCAAACAAAGCCAGGGCCTTCAGAGACATGCATCGGCCCCAGCTCTTGAGGCCAGGCCGCCCACAGGAAGGTCCCCCAAGCTTGGACTGCTTCAGATCTTTCGAAGGAAGTCGTGGACGGGGCGTTCCTACTCCCAGCTGGAGAACGCAGAGATGGGACCCACCTTGGGAGAGATCATGAAGCCTGACACAATGTCTCTGAGGCAGAAGATGAGAGCTTCAGCCTCCAGTCTAACCAAGCTCTTCTCCACATCCTCCAGTAAGGAAGACTTGAGTAACATAGGTGAGCTATTGAACAACAGGTCAACTTGGTTGCTCTTAAGAGGGGAATTATACTGTATAGTCCAGCATAATGATTCCAAATATACCTCCCTCCTGTAGCTGTGATACAGTTGTGTAACTGCATGTGCTATGTTCTTATGCTCATCGTGTAAGCTTGTGTCCTCTGTCTCAGGGCCAATAGTCAAAGGTACACCAACCCTCACACCTGAAAGAGAGCGACGCTCAGCTTTGGAGAACCCGAAGAAGAAGGCCTCAATGTTGCTGTCCTCCTTTAAAATACCAACTTTCAAGAGGCGTAAAAGTATAAAATGGTTAATGTTTTTCGTCTTATTTTTGTGTCCAATGAAAGCTTGACAGCTCACCCTTGTGTGTATGCTGCTGGTCCATGTTCTCCCAGAGCTGTCAGTCCAGCCCAGCAGGCCAGATGTGATCCAGTTAGATGGAGGGGGCTTTCTCCTGGTGTGGAAGCCCGCCCAGTCCAGAGAGCCTCCTGTGTACTGTGTACAGTACACAGGAGGAGCAAATGGTGCGTGACCAGTAATTCGGCATATGTCCTAAGGCTTGTGATTAGAGGTCTTCACGGGTCCTACGAGACCCAACCCGGTCGGGTCCAACTTTTGAGTGTTTGACTCAGCTCTAGGTCGGGTCTGACATAAATGCTATGATTCTTGGGTAAATGTGATTTACCAACTGGACCTGATAATGAATTAATACATATTTTACACAACTGTATCTTAATATATATAAAGAAGCAATTACAAAATGTTGAAACCGAAAAAAATAAAAAAGTTTCTGTCATGGTTTGACGAAATCGAATAATGTAGGTCCAGCCTTGGCTTCCGTTGTTAAGTCTAAATTATTAACAAAAACATTTTTGACCAAAATAATTTTGCTTCCTTTTAACATTTGACAGCAGTGTGAGTGTGGGAACCTCTGCATCCCTCAGCCAACTTTTCTGCACTATTTCTTGACTATTGACGGCGACATGCCTGACATGGCCTATTGCGACATCATTTTTATTATTAAGGTTCTGTTTATTCTTTCGGTACTCAGCAGGTCTTTTGGCCCCGAAAGAGTATGGGTCTGTTTAAACCAAAATCCACAGTACTTCTCGGGTAGGGGTCTGTTTGGAACGGATTGCAATCTCTATGTTTTTAATTTATGCAAATCTGGTCGGGTGAGAAATGCTTTAGTTAATTTCTGATCAGGGACAGTTTTTGTGACACGTGAAGACCTCTACTTGAGTGTGGGGGGGGGGGGGGGTTAGAGACAATGCGACAACACATGTTTGAGGGAGGGTCAGAGTTTTAAACCCAAACAGCATATTTCAGCACAGCATATTTCAACACTGATTTCAGCCACAGCAACACACAAGCCTGGGGAAATATACATGGTTCCTAGGGACCTTCATTGTGCTGTAGTTGTGTGTTGCACCACATAAATAGACCAAAGTAAGTTCTAAAAGCAGTCTGCTGCAGTTGTTGTGTTGGAGGAGGTGAATTTGACTGAAGCAGATGTGCCTGACAGGAGTGTGGCGGCTGCTGTCAGAGGATGTGACAGACAGCTGTTACGTGGTGAAGGACCTACCCAGAGGAGCCTCGTATGTCTTCAGGGTGGGCTGCATCACTCAGCATGGAGCAGGACCTTTGAGTGACCCCTCGCTGCCAGTTGTCATGGCCACCCGCCCTGAAGGCTAGGCTGTTTTATATACGCTCTTTGCCATGATAAATGTCTGATTGTTTGGCTCTCTCTGATGTAGGTCCTATTAATAACCCCGTTAACCATCCATCAGTGAAACTATTTGTGTGAGATCCACAATGGGATGTGTCGTGTTGTGTGCAGAGGGTCACATTCCTCTCATCCAGACGGAGTCTCCAGGGACCAGCGCTGGCGCCACACGACAGGCATCACACAAGACCTACACATTCCTGTCAGAGATCAAAAGGTGTTCACCATGTGCTTCTGCATTCAGAGGTTTTAACAAAGCGTGTGTTTAGTGTACAGTATGCATTTATGTATGCTCTCCCCGCCGTCTCCTCCAGGGGGCGCTTCAGCGTGCTCACCCAGTGTCGGGATGAGCAGAGCGGGCAGCTGTTTGCTGCTAAGATCACTCCGTACCAGCCAGAGCAGCGGCAGATGGTGCTGAGGGAGTACCAGCTGCTCAGGAGACTGCAACACCCACACCTGGTGCAGCTCCGCAGGGCCTACATCACCCCCCACTCCCTGGTGCTTGTTGAGGAGCTGTGTCCTGGTCCAGAGCTGCTCTACAGCCTGGCAGGACGGTAAGCCACCCAGGTCACGTGTGTGCCAGTCATGTTTGATTTAGTCTTCATTTGTTTTGTAAAACAAGTACTTCTTTAATACATAAAAGGAGTCATTTCATGCTCCTTTTCAATTTTTGACACAGTTCCTTGACTTCTCAATGCAATGTAGTTGACAAGCTTAGGTGAACATACCACATAGTTTATGTGGAATATCACCATCATACAACGACTCTTTAGATAATGGTCTGAATTCAGTGACTGTCGCTTTAAATTTAAGAAGCCACTGCCCACCCCGCCCCGACTTCCACGTAGCTGTGTTGACGTGAGGCTACGACTGCTTTACTGCTAGTACCAGGCTACTCAAACGCAGTTTGAACATAGTTTTATGGGTTTTGGACCACATATGGTTTATTTTCAGCAGTGTTTTCAAGGTGGTAATATTGCACATTAATTCCGCCTCACTGTCCCAGAATACAGTAAATGATATGGGAGGTAGAATGTACTAAAAAATCTAGCATTGCTGGTCAACAGCATAAGGTATGTTTTGCATGCATGGAACCATGTTGCTTGAGATCAGCATGACCATGCTGGTCCACCAGCTAGACCAGCACTACCCCAGCACTAACCAGTATGAACCAGCCTGGATCAGCACTACACCAGCACTAACCTGTTATTAACGACTGCCCCCGTGCGCGGGGGCGCACCCCCCACTACCCTATTCGAAAGATATTTTTTTTTAATATATATAAATGTCTAACAGTATTATTATACACGTCTGGATAGCCAAGCCTCTCGCCTAGCAATGTAATCTAACAAC